>CACRXK020002180.1:29899-45678 GCA_902702795.2 Paramuricea clavata
GTATTTTGTGCCTTGAAAATTAATTAAATCCTTTGTATTGCTACAAAATCACTGCAAACTGCTTCATGAAATTTCAAGGAATTTTCAAGGAAATAACAGATACAATCTAAGGAATTTAGAGAAATTTTGATGACAAAAATGAGAAATTTTGATTTAAAAAATGGAAGCACTGATTTCTTGATTTGATGATTGATAAATTTCTTCAGTGCATGACTGCAAATATATTTCAGAAAGAAAGGGCGAAAAAATCGGCTAAAAGAAGGGAGCCTACGTTAACGAAGGTAAGTTTGTATTAAATTTTATAATTGCTTTAAAACCCGACGGCCTTTGCCGTATATGAAACAACTAAACAAGAGAGCATGCATATAATTTCAGTGTATCTTTAATATTGATTTCCTTTTTTATTATATTGAATATTTTAAATAAAAAAGTAAATTTATTTGCACGCGAGAATTTGAAATCATTTCATTGCAAACTCAAAGTTTATCGATTAAGTCATTTAGTTTTATAAAGAACACTTTAAAACGTTTTGAGAAACGTTTGTGGTTGAATTTTACCTTAAATTGAAGCTTATATCACGTATAATAACATACCTAACATATATATGTTGGGAAATTGATCATTTTGTAATTAAAAGAGATATTTTTAGGCGATTTTTCATTTGTAAAAATATTCTTAAAAAATTATCGTGTTACCATGACAACTACTTTAGATACTTCATGTTCGGAAAATACAATGGTTTTGTCAGCAAGGCGATAGTTTCTGCATGCATGTATTTTCTAGTTTTAAAGAATTTTATGACCGCAAGAGGAACATCAACAAGATCAGTCGAGATGGTTCAACGCAGAACTGCTTGATTTGTCTTAATGATTATTCTGGAATAGTCACGTCTCTCCAGTGATCGACCACCTAGGTTGAGACAATTGGGACCTTAAGCAAACAGGACGGCAACGCGACGACGACGGCTATTCACACAATGATATTCCTGATCTCGTACAAAATAAAGGAATAAATAAAAGCCCCACGGGAGTTAGAGACGTTGTGTTAGGACTTTTACAACCGGCAAACCAGAGATTTTCACGTCTCGTTTACAACGCAAACATGTCAAGACGCGACAAGTGAAACTACAAATTTGCTCAGCAGAAGCATTTTTAACCATAAATCCTTTGTTTTAATCTCTTCAAACGTACCTCAATTCATATATATACATGAAGTGGATAATACACAACAACTCTTCGTCGCAATAATTTATTTGAAGAAGTTTGTTTTGGCTGTCGTCGTTGCGTTGGCGTCGTACATGCTTAAGGTCCCTAATCTCCAACAACGAAGACTGCTACACCAAGCCACTATGTTCTGCAAGACCCATCAAGGCTTTGTTAGAATCGGTCTCAATCATGACGTGTGTCCTTTGACTAGAGCATCCAGGCTGCCTAATACTGTATTTGTCCTAATTACCGCAAAATTCAGTCATTTTCATTTTATCCAAGAACAATCGTTACCTGGAATCACATCCTATATATTTAACAATCTTTCTCAATCAACCACAAGTTTCAAAACACTTGCCATGCTTTCAATTAACCGTTGTTGTTGTTATTGTCGTTGTGGTTTCTGCCGTTGCTGTTAATAACATATAACAACATCATTCTAATTACCGCCTAAACTGCCTAATTCATGTTTCATACAGTCATTATGAAGTCTTTCTTGTAAATAACTATAAATATTATCTAGCTTTTCAGTATAAATCTCCTCCTAGTGTAGTATAATACTATTTTAGGAATATTTCATTAAAGCAGTAAAGCATTAATGCAATGCACAGAAAAACCCATGAAACGGCAGCATGTCACATAGCGATGGAGTTCTGAGAACAGCTCTCTATAGATTATACGTTATTCAGTGCTGTACTTTGACTAATACAAAACAGGAAAACTTACGAATTTGAGAATGGGAATCTAAGATTTACTGGAGGCAAACCTCCAGTACTTTTAACTCTTACTCAAGTCATTTTATTGTAAATAATATACATAAAGATATTACTCGACTGTGATTGGTTGATTTCAGTGCAGTTAATCGCAAACAGCAGTGCAATTTTCTGTAATCACAGTGCAATTTTCTGTAATCACAGTGCAAAAATCTGTAACAAACTAATCTGATTGGTGGGAAAACATTGTGATGATTAAATCAACCAATCAGTTTAAAGCAATTTAGTTTAAAAAAGTAACGGTCACTTAAAATTAAAACAAAACAAACATGGCGCCGCGCTACACAAATTAAAAGTTGCCTTCGCGTGGAAAATATGTCTTTTATCTTTATTTATGGAAAAGCATTTACCTTAAACAACACTAACAAAAATTGCATAGTTGAGTGGAATTTTCAAGCTGTTAGCGTTGTATAATGTGATATAAGAAAGCCAGGAAAACTTTGCCATTGGAATGTTCGATATAAACGCGTATTAAGAACATTTTTATGTAAATTATTAATAAGTAATAGCATGGTTCCTCGTGAAATTTGGATAAATATGCACTCGTGAGGTTTTCAAAGACCTCAAATAACACTAGTCCTTCGGACTCGTGCTATTTTGAGATCTTTGAAAAACTCACTCGTGCATGGGCTGCATGTTATATCCAAATTGCACTTGAAATAATGATATTACCTATACAAATTACTTCTACTTTTAATCAAGTACAAATTCAAAGTAATTTAGGCACCACTGAATCTGATTTATCACTGCACAAAATTCCATTTATCACTGCACAAATCCAATTTATCACTGCACAACTCCCATTTATCACTGCACAAAATCTCATTTATCACTGCACAAATCCCATTTATCACTGCACAAATCCCATTTATTACTGCACAAATCCCATTTATCACTGCACAAATCTCATTTATCACTGCACAAATCTCATTTATCACTGCACAAATCTCATTTATCACTGCACAACTCCCATTTATCACTGCACAAATCCCATTTATCACTGCACAAATCTCATTTATCACTGCACAAATCTCATTTATCACTTCACAAATCTCATTTATCACTGCACAAATCCCATTTATCACTGCTAATATCCGGTCAACTCCCATGCAACTTAGTTTGACCGGGGCATGAGAGTTGAACTCTCATGCAAATTCTCGCTTCTCAACTATCATCAACTCTCATTCTCGTTTGACCAGGGCTTAACTATGTGTCATTGGTAATTTAGCAATATTTATAATAAGATGAGACTTTGCATAAATGTGCTTCTCAAAATTGGATTTCTCTGCCCACCTCACCCTGTTCTCTTTTACTGACCCTTGATAAAGAATTGTCTAGACTTACAACTGATAAAGAATTACAAAATAATGTACTAAAACGCGTAATAATCATATACTATCCCTCGCAAATCGACGTCGGTTAATGCTTTTATAACTAGTCGCTCAGACTATTGCAACAGCCTGCGGTTTGGAACACCTGGCACCTGCTACTCATTTGCAGAAATTACAGAGAGTACAAAACACTGTTGCACGGCTCATCTGAAAAATTCCGCGCTTTGACCACATATATAACTCCTATACGCTAATACATCTAGTGAAATTCAGGATAAACTTAAAGATTTTTAAATTACTAATAACATTCAAAGTTATTCACAGACTAGTCCCTAAATATTTAGATGAATTGATCAGCGTAAGATCGAGCACCATCTGGATATAATCACAGATCTAATGACGTATTATTCCTCTCACCGCCAAATTTCAGAACACTGAAAACTTTGGGTGCCCGCGCATTTATATCAGTGGCGCCCAAATTATGGAACTCGCCACCAAATGAAATTCGGAATGCAAAATGTATATGTTTGTATGTATATTTAGCTACTCTGATATGCGTACTTATGATACCTATATATATATACTTTTAACGAGATATCTTAAGCATATTTTAAACAATCTACTTTTCATGTAATTATATAATTATCTATGTTTGTCTTGTAATGCGCAGGTGAGCATCTTTTTACGAAACCTTGCGCAATATAAATTTGAGTATAAAAAAGAAAAAAATAGATACGCGCAAAGTTAGCGGTATATGTTCTCAATATTCCCACTGCTGATCTGATCTTTAAGCTACGTTTACACGCTGCGATTTGTCGGGCCGATTTTGGTAAATAATCGATGCCCCTTCTTCGACATTTAGCGATTTAAACGTTCATTTGAAACTGTCCGCTCTCTTGTCTGTTCATGTTATAGTTTTCTGCGTGCGAAAAGTTTTTAACAACTTTACAACGGAAGAAAAATCGTGGAATCGTGAGAAAAATCTGTGGTTTTGTTACAGATTTTTCTCCCGATTTTGTGAATCGCAAGATGCTGACGCGAGTACTCACTACAGGTTATTTACATACAGCGAGCCAAATCGGCCCGACAAATCGCAGCGTGTAAACGTACCTTTACACTAAACTGTATTTAAATTAGTACTATACTAGCAAATACATGTATGCACAAACCCCTTGCCTTGCTGAGAAAACCATTTTATTTTCCGAACATGAAAAGGAAAAGATAAGGACAATCGAAAAACCAGTGTTCGGCACTGAATTTGCTGCTTACAAGAACAATGGAAATTACCTGACTATAAAATCCCTCTCCACAATGCCTGACTGTATCTGGACAATGACGTTTGCAAATCCGTTATTTTCAGCAACTGTATAAGTTTGTTGAGAGAATGCAACCCCAATTGCTAAAGAAAAAGATGGCACGAAAAAAACATTGTTGTTGACAAAGATTTTGTTAAGAAAATAAATTATATAAGGTGAACAGTTGAAACCAGAAATTTACTTAGTTTCTCAAGCCGTGTTTCTAGATCCTGTCCGCTATAATTGCGTGGCGAACCCACAGGGTTGGTGGACAGTAACAAGAGAAAAAGTGAATTTAGCACTAGACTATTCTTTATTTCCTTCACAACATCACTTCTCCGCAAGTTGTTCTCCTCTATTGCTGACCCATAAAAAAGGCGTTGGTTCTCTATATGTATGGGTGTTGACGTTATGTTTTAGGTATTTTTCATGTATAATATATATGAATGAAGATCTTTACCGAATATGTTTATTTATTGAATATGTTTATTTTAATATTTCAGTTAATTAAAGTGAACGCAAATTTGTAGGACATTAGATGATTAACAAGCAATTGATGTCATACATAGGGATCAGGCGGTCGCCCGAAGCCATGACCTCAAGGACTGTTTAATATGTATGTGCAACACATTGGTTAATTAATTAAAGTTCGCGAATTTTCTCCCACGTGTGGGCTCTTATTGTCAGTGAACATCTTACAGATAATTGCCAGGTGTTTGTATAACCGCAATTTTGCTAATACGAGCCAATTGTACCGGGAGAAAATGTGCTGATTTATTGAATATGATCTGCGTGGAAATGTGAAGGAGTGGGTAAAGGAGTGGATGCGATGTGTTGGATACCCATGTATCATGATAAGATGTGAACTTAAATTTTGTTGATCAGCATCCATATGTTAAATGTGAACAGTTTCATGTTTTTGGCTGGTTGGGTGGCAAGTATGTGATTCATCTATAAAATGAAGCGAGTTAAGAAAGTGTTTTGCGTGGCTATGGGTTGTATTAGGATCTTGTTTGAAAGTACGAGAAATAGAAACTATGTAGTTTTGGCTCTGGAGGCAAGTGGCAGTTTTTTACGTACGTTATGTTATGTTTTAACAATATATAAAGTATAAATAGTATAACAAGGTATAAATAGCACATAAATACAAACCATCATTATCAACAATAGTGATAGTCATTGAAGGAATATTTCCAGGGGTCACGTGACTGTGGATTGATGAAAGTGTTAAGATTATAGTTTCCAGTCCTTCAAGCCGTTGATCATCAATTGTTCTTATGGTGAATGTTTTTGTAGACGGGTCACCAGGATTGTAGAAAAATGCTTTAGTAAATGAACTGTAGTCTACGAGTTCTGTTGCCGTTCCAGAAACTTGAACACTAAAATTCAGAAAAATGTAATAATGATAATTTTAAAATTTATATAGCGCTAATGACATAGCGATATGATCTAATGTGCTTTTCAAATAAGAAAATGGATATCCGACCATGACATAAAACAAGAAAATATTAACAAAAAAGCAATATGTATCGTGAATAATAAAAATTACAATCCATGTGTACAACTTAAAATTTGCTAAAATGATTATTTAATACATTGTTTGTTTGTTCAGTAATAATTTATAGTCTTGAAAATAATTTATCGATCAACATATATGCTTTTTTAACTAGAAGAGTTTTAAGATGTTTTTTAAAAGAATCGACATTGTTCTCTTTTCTAATATCAAGTAGGAGTCTGTTGCATAGTATAGTTGCTGCTACAACAAACTGCAAGTTTTGTCTTTTGATTAACAAGAAGCTGAAGGTGAGAACCCAACAATATCGAAGATCCCTTGCACTAGAATGCACAAATATCGCCTATACAGAATTCAGTGGGGCCGTGGAGCCCATGTTTTTGGGGTGGCCAAGGGCAGTATTTTTCCGACAAAGTCAGTTGAAAATAAATTTTCCGGACGAGAACATTTTATTTATCTTCCCCGTCGACAACTTTTTTCGTAAAAAAATGTTCCGGACAAGGACGTTATAATTGCTTTCATAGCACTTTTTCCAAACTAGAAATCGGCGAGCCCGGACTATGCAGGTCTGCTTCACCACGAAGATCCCGACAACATTAACAATTTTCCGACGGGTCTCAACAATAGGAGGGGAGGCATTCCCCCTCTAGCCCCCTTCCAGCCACGGCGCCACTGATACAGATAGCGAATAGATTCTAACTTTCCTTTTGAATGGTGTATCTTATGTCTTACGAGAATTGGAACTATTCAGTTACCGACAACATGCAAAGTTTTTCTCTTGTCCACAGGTATTTTTAATATGTCGATCACTAATTTACTCCTTAAAATACTTCGACTGCCGCAGTCTGTGGCAGGTTGTATAAAAAATAGTTAAACTTAACTACAACTATATAGTGCAAGTGTTATAACCAATCAGAATCTTTAACTATTAAAATATTTGACGGCACGAAAAGATAGGTAAGGATGGGTATAAAGTAGTTAAGCCTTTGACGAAACAGGCCCCTGTAAAGATGCATGTCATCAGAGTTTCAAATTAGTAGCACATGTGCTGTTGTAATCCATGCTTGATATAAAAATCGATACTGTAAGATATTAAAATGTCCCGACATACTCTCGACAAGATCCTTATTCCTGGTGAGGTTGAACCGCCGCTATATTTTTGCTTATATTACCATTACAACAGTCTGACTATTAGATAGCATCAGACTGATTTTAGATAATAAGAATGCCTTTGAAACAATGAACTAGCAACTGAAAAATGAAGCACCCTTGCATGCGACTTACTTTACAACAGCGATCGTATCAATTCTTCCATTCAGGGAAAATGAGACTGCAATGTCCTCTCCTTCTGTAATCGCTACTGATGCCCTTGTGAACGAAACCTCGGCAACTTGAAACAAATTTCAAATAAAATATTATCTTAGAAATATTTATAAATACAAATTTATTCGTATGTTTACGTTCAGGAAGGATTTTTACTATACTCACCCTGGATATTTGAAGACTCATTCACGTTTCACCTTATATTGAAGGGCTGTTCATTATATATGGGAGGTGGGGACACGGGTGATTTTTGCAAATTTTCTTATTTTTTCCCCGGACCCCATCCTTAGTCAAACTTAGATTGTCGGTCCCCCTCCTCTTACCTTAACAATAAATTTTAGGGTCCCCTATAACTACCGTATACTATATAGCATGCACTTTACAAAATACATAAAAACGCATGTAAATGTTGTTCACAGTGAATGAGTAAGACATGTACGTACTTCTGCAGCTGTTGCAATTTATATATATGCATATATTTGAATGTTGTGGTTTCTCACGTTTACGATTCCACTCTTGTAACGTTATGTAGCGGTTTTTGAGTTGTTTTCAGACGAGTGTTTACCAAACCGGGCAAGCAGAAAATTCTACTTGACCGCTGCTGGGATTCGAACCCGCGACCTTCGCATTTCTAGAACGATGCTCTACAGTCTGAGCTACAAGGTCAAGCTGAGAACGACTTGTTAAATTATGCATATATTTATATGCATATATTTATATATACAGTGCTAGAATGTACAATTCAATACTATATTAAATGTACATCTTTGTTTTTTATTCCTTTTGTGTCCAACTATATACTTTGTACAGTAGGGACAGAGAGCAGAAAAGAAATTTAGTTATTATGTATTAATATTCAAAGCACCAACAGCAATTTTATCAGATTTAGAACACGAGGTGATACCTATTTATTTAAATTGACAGATCTGATGAAACATGTACTGTGAGTATTTTGAATAGTTGCAGAAACGAATCTATTTGACCTGGTGATTTTGAAAATCAATATTGTCTAACAGGAAAAATTCAAAGATAAAGTTTATGTTAATCTGATTCCTTTTCGTTTTTCCCCTCATCGATTATTAATGAGTTTTTGAAAGTTATAGATGATTTGTGTCTTCCTTCAATTTCAGGTCCCACCAGGATTTGGTTTACCAGAATTGCAGTCCTTTTTTTTAGCTGGAAAATCTCAGCTCCCCCAATTCTCCCTCATCCCATAAATAATGAACGGTCCTTTACTAATTATATATTACTCACTTGCTGAATAATTTAACGAACTTTCAATTTATAATTTCCTAACATTTAACAATGTGAATCGAAAACTATCCGTACTACAAGTATGACTTAACGGCTTATCTTCGTCGAAGTTTATTACTGCATTGGCGAGCAAGATGTTATATGATTCCACAAGGAGTCAATAATAGTGCACACATTTACCAGGATACATACAATACAGTTTATCATGTACATACCATAACAATAGGTACCATTGCCATTAAAACCGTCTTTACAATCGCAATAAAATGATCCGATGGTATTAAAACAGTCAGCATTCTGATGACAATTGTCCGAATTCCCAAGACACTCATCGATATCTAGAAAATAAACAGCAAATTATATAGCATGATGAAAGTGTCATCATGACTGTAATGAAGTATTGCATGCTCCGCAATTCGTCTTAAAATGCGGCCGGTTATTGTTACTTTAAGATATGAAAAGAACATTTCTTTATACAATTGTTTAACGTAGGAGCTTTCGGCGCAGAACAGACCCATTACAAGTAATGCAAACTCAGACATTAAGAAATTTCTTTTAATTTCTTTAATTTCTTGGAGGAATTTGCGAGACTGCGACCTCAAAATTGCGATGGCGCTTAAACATTACCGAAGCTGACCTTACTTGAAGCTCAGTTACTAGCTGTGATACACCAGAATCTTATATATACCATTTAAAACACGCGTAGTAGTATCTTACCATATTTAAAATGCGAGTGCACAGCATGAGCATTTTAGATATGACAAAACACGACTATACAAGTATCCATCTCGAATATAATAATTTGTCAAAACAAAGGCTTCACTCGTAGTCGCCATAGACAGTAGTTTGACGTAGAAAATGCTGTGCTCAGTGGTTATATTTCTAGACACTACTAGTGGTTATATTTCAGGACACTCCAGGAAGACCAATAATTGCAGGCTGCGGAGGACCGACTGTCAAGCTCTCTCAATATGCTGACCACCTCCTCATGCAAAGCACTCCTAAAACATATACCATCATATGTACAAGACACAACAGATTTCCTCCGCAGAATTTTCTCAATAAATCAAGGCTTACCATATATGACAACTTCATACTTATCATATTTGAAGTTAAGAGCCTCTATACCAACATACCTAATGATCATGGCATCCAAGCCTGTGTAGATATGTTGAATGAAAGCAATATAATAACTCCTGAACTAAAACAATCAGTTATTGAGATTTTATCTCTCATACTTAATAAAAACTCCTTTGCAATTAACAATGAACACTTTCTACAAATTCATGGTACCACTATGAGATCATCTATATATGGCACCCACCTTTGCAAACATATTCATGGCAATATTGGAATGGAAGCTTCTCAACGAAGTACCACAGGGTCTTATACCAATTAAATGGATAAGATTCATAGATGACACATTTGCAATTTGGACCCATGACATTGAAAAACTCCAGAAATTCTTATCATACATTAACAACTTCCATCCCACAATTAAATTTGACTATACTCATGCTCATAAAAATCAGTCAACTTCCTTGACACAACTATTTACATTAATTCCAACAACAGACTCAAATCAGACGTATACATCAAACCAACTAGTAGAACTCTACTCCTGAATCAATATTCCTCCTACCCCCAAACATGCAAAAACTGTGTTATCTACAGCCAAGCAATACGATATATACGCATCACCACTAACAGTAAGAAACTACAACAAAGACTGGACAACGTACTTATTGCCTTTATGCACAAACATGACAACATTATCCGACATCCTTTAACAAAGCACTACTGTACACACAAAATGACCTACTTAACAAAACAGAAAATGCAAATAAAGCAACTAACAGACCGATCTTTGCAACTCAATACAACAGTAATACTAAGTAAATGCATTGCACAATGGCCAACCACACAAGCCCGCCGTACATTACAGCTATTAACACACATCCGATCCCTAAACAATAAAACAAACACTCAAGTACAGTACGTTATCTCAGTTCATTACCCCCCACCCCTCTCACGTCTCAACCATTTTTTACCCCAAGTCTCAAAAAAATATCTCAAAACACCATTGCACATCAACACTTAAAATAACACTCTCAACATAAAATAACAAGTTCACAAACACTATTATTACATGAAGTAAACAGATACAACCCAGTATATACACAATTTCCAAAATGATCCTTCAACACCCCTACAATCCATACAACAACCTAAACGCCCATATGTGCTCTTCGCCTTACTCACTCACTGCGTTTGACCAAACACGCAATTTATACAGCTGCATACAGACGCTCTATATAAACGCTATAGTTTTACCACATCCATTCGTGATTACAATCATGGCCCACCGTGTTGGTTTGACAAAAAATATCAGCGAATTTGGTAAGACACTTTATACTTTACATTTATTTCACAATAATCATACACATATTTTACTATTTTTATGTTTATTCACTCTGTAATCCAAATCGGTTTCTGTATTCTTCCTTCTTATACATGTGCCAACCCCAATCCCTGCTGACGAGTCCATGAAGGACGAAACGCTGCGTACAGGGATACTGAAATTTACACACATGACTTTCTCATCTCGCTTTATATATTTTACATGCCTCTATACAAGCTTTTTAGTACAGTGCGATCATACTCTTTGGGTCTGATCATTTTTTTACACAACAGGATATATTTTACTCTTACAATTTCACACATACATCTTCAATTTTATGTTCCACAAGTCTATAACATACACTTATATTTCTTAGGTTCACATTTATACAAATACAAGTGGTTTTTTATCTTTTATCCTCAGGTTTTTCAAATACAACATTTTTTCACAGGCATACATTGTGATTGTGCCAACAACACCAGGCCATTACCCTATCATATTTCACACTACATTTTTTCATCTAACATTTAGGGACTGTTGTGGCATAAAATTATTACTAGGACACCAATATGGTTCTCATTACCTACATCTAAACCTAAAAAAACTTTGGTTTAAATTTCATAAATCATGAACTAATGTAACTGCATTATCCTCTTCGAAAGAGGTTAAACAAGTTTACAAAAGCAAAAAAAAAGTTTTAAAAAGTTAGATTTTCAAAAAAAGTTTAAAAAAGTTAGATTAGGATTAAGGTAGTGTTAGGGGTTAGGTGCCGCGAATTGTATTGATAAATTCGGACGTGTTTAACAATTTACTCATATAGTAAATTCAAAGGTGAAGCTCATGCTGAACACTCAATTATATAGAGGAAATTGTGTCATAATAAATGCGGAATCTTTTAGGATTTCTTGTTGAAAATTTAAATTTTATCACCCGAAAGTATATTAAACACCCAGGTTGTAATTCTCCAAGCGCACTCCTCTACCACCCCTCCCTAAGTGCAATTTTAATTTAGCGCCCAGAATCTGGGAGCCACGTGACCAGCTCCGACCAGGGTCTTTCTTCCCCAAGAGAGAAGAGCCTGGGAACGAGGTTGCAAAAAGTGATCGATAAAAATATTACTTGACTGTGATTGGTTGATTTCAGTGCAGTTAATATTCTGTAGTAGCAGAGCAAAAATCTGTAGCAAACTGATCTGATCGGTGGAATTGATTGGTGGAAACACAATGGGATTTAAAATCAACCAGTCAGACAATCATGGCGACGCGCTACATAAGTATAATTTCAGATTAAGATTTTGCCTTAAACAACTAAACAAGACTAACAAAAGTAACATAGTTGAGTGAAATTTTCAAGCCGTTAGAGTTGTCCCCGAGCCGACGGCACGACGCGCCGTGCGAGGGTACTAATTAGGCCTTTCCCGACTGCGCTGGTAAAATCCTAAAAAAGTGCTGGCAAAAATGGCTAAAAAGTGCTCAGAAAGTGTTCAAAATCTCAAAATAGTGCTCAAAAAGTGCTAAAATTGTGAACAGTTACCTCTAAGATTTTCATAATTTTTTTAAAATCCGCATTTTTTAAAATCTGTTTCCATGTCTTTCTCCATATATGGAACAAACGTCCGTATATGGAGTTGTTTACGACAAAAAAAAGAGAACGCGAAAAAGTCAGCGTTCTAATTTTTTAACCGTAATGTCATATGCAGCTGTACGGCTTTTCTTTTGGAGTTTTACCTAAATTATATACGGAATAATAGTATAGTACCAGTCAATTTTTAAACCTTACACTGAATTGTATGTTTATTTAATCGAGGTACGAATCGAATTCTATAATCGCTGACGTTTTGTTGCTCGAAATGTGAAATATTGCTCAAATGTTGCCCAAAGTGCGAAGAATTGCCCAAGGTTGCTCAACATGCAAACTAAAAAAAGTGCTCAAAAAGTGCTCAGCGCAATCGGGAAAGGCCTAGTACTAATTCCCCCGGCCATTTACACCCGGGGAAACGAAAGCATTAGCGAAGTCTAAAGTTCATCAATTATCGCGGGCGTGGGTCACCAACCATGGGTGGTTATCCTAACTGATCTCAAAAATATGGCGGACTGTCATGAATAGCGGACACTCAAAAGCGTAAATGGTCGTAGAGCAGAGCAGACGTGTAGTTAGTTGCTCCGCACTATATATTTTTTTTTTCTTAAATATATTACATATCGAAAGCGCTAAAACCTTGTAACGATGCCACCTAAAAGACAAACTAAGAACTCGTCCGGAGAATCGGCCTCAGCAACTCAAGAAGACAAGCAAGTCATGATGTCGGCTGAAAGCATTGAAGAGATTCTCGATCGTAGATTAAAGAAGCAATTTGATCAAATTCACGATCTGTTCAATCAATTCTCCAAGACGACGAAGTCTGACCTAGAAGGAGTTAAGAAAAGCCAAGAGTTTCTCAGTTCGAAATTTGATAGCCTAATTTCAAGCATGGATGACCTTCGGGCCCAAAATGACGAACTGCGTAAACAAAATGACGAATTAAAGAAACATGTCGGCGATCTTAAAATTAAAGTAGATTGTGATTCGAAAGATCTTGAGCAACTCAAACAATACACAAGAAGGGACTTGCTGGAAATTCATGGCGTCCCGTTTTCAAGGCATGAAAATACAAACGCTATTGTATTGAAAATTGCCGAAATCGTTGCTCCCGACCTGGAAATTGACGAACATGAAATCTCTACTAGCCATCGTCTACCAACTGCTAACTCAGATTTTATTCCACCCATCATTGTTAAATTCACCAGAAGAGATACACGAGACCGTATCTACAATTCAAAGCGTCGATTGAAGTCAAAGAAAGCTTCCGATCTAGGCTTGGGCTTCACGCAAGATTCAAAATTATACATTAATGAAAGCTTGACGAAGAAATCTAAAGAACTATTGAAGAAAGTCAAATCATATGCAAGAGCTCACAACTTTAAATTTATCTGGACAAGGTTTGGCAAAGTGTTTATTCGTAAAGACGATAGCCCTTTGTCCCTACCCATGTCGTTCACAACAGTCGAAGAGTTTGCCGACTTTTCTGCCCATAATCAATTACGTTAATTAATGACATTCAGAAGTAAGCAAACTATTTATTTATATTCTGAACTAATTGTACAATATCTTCCTTAAATGTATTGCCATTTGCACATATTGACGATGATGAATTTAGTTTATTTATAAATGAAGCAAATTACGGAAGAATTAATTTCAATGAGGACAGATTAATGAGTCTCAAATTTCAGCCACTATTATCTGGTAGTTCGAAAGGCTTAGCTAATTTGATTGATCTAGACCCCGATTCTCAGTCGTCGATTTCTGACACTTATTATACTGAAAACAAACTTAATAATTCTATTGCCTCCACTAGCTTAAACAACTCTGTTTATTTGTCATTCTTGCATTTAAACATTAGAAGCTTATCCCGAAATTTCGATGGTTTAGTTCACTTGCTTGCTAGTATTAATCACAAATTTTCGTTTATCGGCATTTCCGAGACCTGGCTGCAAACATGCGAACATAATGTTAATATTGATGGTTATAACTTTATTCATAAACCTCGCTCTGACAGAGCAGGGGGTGGCGTTGGGCTATATGTAACAGATGATATTCAATTTATAATTCGCTCAGACCTAGGATTTAATCAGTCAATTCGTACTGAGTCACTTTTTATTGAAATTCCTAAACCCCATGGGAAGAATACAATCGTTGGTATCGTATACAGACCCCCTGATGTCAGCATTGATGAATTCATTACCAATACGGAATATTTGATTAGTGAAATTTCCAAAACAAACAAGCCATGTTATATTTTAGGGGATTGGAATATTAATTTAATGAACCACTTAAATCATGAATTAACTAGTAAGTTCCTAGATATAATGTACACTAATATGTTTTTGCCCTTAATAACACATCCTACTAGAATTACTTCACATTCGGCAACCCTAATTGATAATATTTTTACTAATAATCTTGACAACCACGCTCTAAGCGGTCTGTTGTTTACTGATATATCTGACCACTTACCCATTTTTAGTATCTTCTCTGAGCAGCAAGATAGGTGCAATGTTAACTCATATTTTGTAGTTCGTGATAAGAAGCAATTAAATGTGATCAATTTTCTCAATCAATTACGTAATACTAATTGGGAGAATCTCGATGAATATAACAATCCGGCAAATGCCTACGGATCATTTCTCCATAAATATACAGCCTTATTTAACGAATGTTTCCCTCTTAAACACATCAAGGCATCTAAACATTGTTTAACAAAACCTTGGATTTCCAAATGCTTACTTAAATCTATTAGGAAAAAGAACAGACTTTACCGAAAATTTCTGAAGTTTCCCACCTCACAAAACGAAATAAATTATAAACAATATAGAAATAAGTTGAGTTCTCTGTTACGTACAGCAAAACGCCTTCATTATGAAGAAAAATTGAACTTAGCGAAAACAAACGTTAAGAAAACTTGGCAAGTTTTAAACGAGATATTACAAAGGAGAGGGAACAAAGTGAATAAACTACCGTCTAACTTTTTTACTAATAATAGAAATATTTCTGACCCGATGGAAATAGCTAATCAATTTTGTAATTATTTTTCTAATATTGGCTTAAATTTAGCGAAAAATATTCCTGCATCCCAATATACTCACCA
>CACRXK020002181.1:0-45677 GCA_902702795.2 Paramuricea clavata
CCCCTTTGTATAAGCCCATCAAAAATCGCTTACGAAAGAATATAAGCCCAGGGCTTATAGTCGGAGATTTACGGTATTGTGTTAAGTAGATTACGATTGATAATATCACACATACCTCGGTATGACCTAATAAATTCGCCTAATTTTAGAGCTGGTTTACACTATCGAAGTTTCTGTGATCACAGTAGGAATCAAACATTAGTAAATTCTAAGTTTTGTTCTAAGTTCTTACAAATCCTTCAAAACTTAGAATTTATCTATGCAAAATTCCTACTGTGATCACAGAAACTTTGATAATGTAAACCGGCCTATCGAGTAGCTTAGATTCAAGAGCATGTTTTACTTCTAACCATGCAAACTTTCATTTATCAGGAGAAGATGTTCAATTTACAGTGAAGATCGAGGGAGAACCGGAAGTAAGCTGGTACAAAGGTGACAAGCTATTGGCTGATGAAGGTCGTTACGTCATTGTTGATCAAGATGAAGATCAAATCTTCACTCTAGCCATTGAAGATGTTTTACCCGAAGACGAAGGCGAATACCGATGTGTTGCCGGAAACGAGGCGGGGAAATCCGAATCTACAGCGACGTTGATTGTCAAGGACAATGAATATCTACCTGAGTTCACGAGCGAAGGTCAGGATGAACCGTACATTGCTAACAAAGGAGATGATTTGAGGCTGGATGTCACGTTGAAAGGAAATCCCTCTCCGGAGGTGAAATGGTTTCTGGATGATAAACCTTTGCGCAATAATATTCACTATGATATCAGCGAGGACGGCAACGAACATTCACTGTGTATACGCTCTGTTACTTTGGACGACAAAGGTTTATATAAATGCGAGGCTACTTCAAAACTTGGGAAAGTTGCACGAAAGTTTCAAGTAAATCTACAAGGTGAGATGGTGTGTAACTTATACTGCATAAGAACTTGTCAAAAAACACGGTAGTTTATCTCTAAACTAAATTATAACTTCTTATAGTAGATAGCTCTATTAGTCCATAACTGCTCTCCCTAGAGGTCCAGTAAGAATAGTGCAAGAATCAACCCCGGTTAGCAATGTGAAATACACATGCGCAAATCACTGTGTTACTTCTCGTTAGTTTGTATGCGTAATCCCGTTATTTTTAAAGGTAACTATGAAATTATCTCGTGTGTTGAATAGTCTTTTCGCTTTGCTAGGGTTTACCCCACAAGGTACTGCACCGACATTCAGGCAAGGCATCGAACCTGTTGAGGCGAAAGAAGGAACACCAGAAGCGAGGTTCCATTGCCATGTCGAAGGCGAACCGAAACCTGAAATTGAGTGGTATAAAGATGGCCAACTATTGGAAGAGAACGACCGGGTTAAATTTGAAACGAAAAATGGTGACAGTTTCTTGTGTATAAGTAATGTTTCCCCAGGAGATGAAGCCGAGTACAAAGTTCTAGCAAGAAATCCTGTTGGAATTACTACATCTGCTGCAGAACTGATTGTCGCAGAGCCTGTTGTTAAGCCAGAATTGATAGAGCCATTGAAAGATGTCAAAGTAAGGGTAGTTGATTAAATTACCAAAGGGGAATGTTTTATGAAACTATTCATAAATCAACTTATTGAGTACGATACATAGAGCTCTGGGTAAATTTGGGGACATTGTTTTGCCCACTTTCTGGAAACATGGCTAGCAAGAAATGTTTCCTGACTTGCCCACTCTAAGCTAGGAAACAATGTTTCCTGGTTTGCCCACTTTCTGGACACATGGCCAGGAAACAATGTTTCCTGGTTTTCCTACCTTCTGGAAACATGGCTGGGAAACAATGTTTCCTGACTTGCCCACTTTAAAGAAAAATGGCTAGGGAACAATGTTTTCCTGGTTTGCCCACCTTCTAGAAACATGGCTGGGAAACAATATTTTTCTGTTTGCCAAATTGCTGGAAAACATGAATAGGGAACAATGTGTCGGGATACATCGCTAGTAAACAATGTTTTTGTAAAATGTTTCCTAGATTGCCCAGGACTATATTACTCCTCCTATTTTTAGATCCAGGCAGGTGAAGATGGATGTTTCCATGTCCGTGTGAAAGGAGATGTAAAAGTAGACTGGTACAAAGGAGATGAACTGTTAGAAGATGCCGGCCATGTTGTGATTGTTGATGAAGAAGATGGCGAGACGTTCACTTTAGCTTTAGAAGAAGCGAGTGGACAAGACTCGGGAGTGTATAAATGCGTTGCAACCAATAAAGCTGGTACCACAACATGTACTGCAACATTGATAGTGGAAGGAGAGCCTTCAGAAATTGCAAAGAAAGAACCAACATCACAAAGAAAGGCGAGACCTACGGAGGAGTTGCCTGTGTCCAAACCCGCTGAAGAAATGGTTGGAAAATCTATTCAGCTGCTTGTTGAAGGTAGGAAAGTAACTTGAATATCAACCGTGAATTTGACTTCTTCTGAAAATACCAACTACTATTTGATAGCCAACTACTATCATTAAACTAAAATTACTGATACTGGACAAGTCTACCAGTTCCTAGAACTCCTGTAACAGCCGTCCCTTCTTCGTCCAGTGTCACTACGGGAGAAAGTCGCAGCATTCGAAAAAACCCTTTCATGCCTACCATGTTTCGTAGAGTCAAATGGAAGCACTGCAACTGAGGTTTAAATATGATCAGAAAACTCTATACTGCAGGGGCCTATTGTTCAAAGGTGGGTTAGTGCTAACTGTATCGTTTCACTTCAGATGCTCCACCCGAACCAGGCTCCCCACAATTTCTGAGCGAGTTCCAAGATTGTGAGGTGGTGGCTGGCTCTGAACTAAAACTGGAATGCAAGTTCTCAGGTTCACCTCAACCGGACGCAGAATGGTTTAAAGACGGCGGACCTCTTGAGGAAAGTGACCGAGTCACGTGCACAGTGAGTGACGACGCGACAAGTCTCGTGATCAAGAAGACCGAGGCAGATGACGAGGGTTGGTATCGATGTCGTATTTCGAATGAAAAAGGAGCGATCGCTGTTGAAGCTGAGTTGATTGTTGTTGAAGTGCCAACGTTTGTGACTGGATTGGAAGATGTAACGATTGATGAAGGTATGAAATGACCAAATTTATTACTCAAGAAATGTTTCCTAACTTGCCCACTTTGGGAAAAAATGGCTAGGAAACAATGTTTCCTGCCCACCTTCAGAAAACATGGCCTGGGAAACAATGTTTCCTGACTTGCCCACTTTAAGGAAAAATGGCTAGCGAACAATGTTGCGATTGATGAAGGTATGAAATGACCAAATTTATTAGTCAAGAAATGTTTCCTAACTTGCCCACTTTGGGGAAAATGGCTAGGAAACAATGTTTCCTGCCCACCTTCAGAAAACATGGCCTGGGAAACAATGTTTTCTGACTTGCCCACTTAAATGGCTGGGAAACAATGTAACGATTGATGAAGGTATGAAATAGTCCAATTTATTCATGGGTTTCACTAAGCACTATTGTGCAGCAGATGGTAGTCAAACAGCAGTTATCAGATGAAAAAATAATGTTTTCTTTTCATTATATGTAGTAGTCTTGTATTTGGAGGCAAATAACTAAAATGGAGAGATGTGGTTTAGTCTATTTGCTTCAACCGCGCTTACCTTTTAAGCTCGGAGACCTGGGTTCAATCCTTAATTGGTCGGATCTCTACTCAAGGTCTTAAAGGACATTGGCAATAAAAAATTAGTTTGTCTCATTCAAAAGAACTCTTAAAATTATGTATTAAACTCTATCGCCGATTTGTCATGTCTTGCTTAGTTCTCGAAATTTTTAGACCGAAATTAATCAGCTATCCGCCATCTTGGACTAATTCTTGACCTCATTAACTATGGTTTTGATGACTTCAAGAGTTGGGTTAACCATATAAAACTACTCTAAAATGACCGAGTAACATTCCAAAATTGTTTGAAATGTTTTTAATCACTTCTAAATTTCAGACAGCAACCAGAAACGAAGTTTTGGACCCATATTGATCGCTTACTCTCAAGATAAAAAATTAGCGTGACCCCTCTCTTGACGTAACATGCATATCCTCAATAATCCAAGATGGCGAACAACTCACTTTTTTCAGTCGAAATATTTTGAAAACTAAGCAAGATATAAACAATCTGTAATAAAGTTTAATATGTAGTTTTATGAGTTATTTCAAATGAACTAAACTAATTTTCTATTGCCAATGTCCTTTAAAATGAGGAGAAAGTGCTACCTTTACATTGACATCAGTAAATGGTTAGACTTTCGCGTCTTCTCGAATAAGGACGTTTAAATCGTAGGTACCTTGGATCCCCTATCAATTGGGCAATAGCCTTTCGGGAAAGCCGCTCACCAATGATTGAGAAAGTCATTAAACTGAAATTGACGATCATCTGTTGTTCCGTAATTTGTCCTTTATTTTTTTAGGAGAAGATGTTCAATTTACAGTGAAGGTCGAGGGAGAACCGGAAGTAAGCTGGTACAAAGGTGACAAGCTATTGCTCGATGAAGGTCGTTACGTCATTGTTGACCAGGATGAAGATCAAATCTTCACTCTAGCCATTGAAGATGTTTTACCCGAAGACGAAGGCGAATACCGATGTGTAGCCGTGAACGAAGCGGGCAAGTCCGAATCAATTGCGAAGGTAGTCGTCCTTGACAAGGAATACCCACCTGAGTTCACAAACGAAGGTCAGGACGAACCGTACTTTGTCAAAAAGGGCGACGATTTGAGACTAGACGTGACTTTGAAAGGAAATCCTTTGCCAGATGTAAAGTGGTTTGTAGATGACAAACCTTTGAGAAATAATATCCACTATGATATCACGGATGATGGTCTTGAACATTCTTTGTGCATTCGTAACGTAGCTCGAGATGATCGTGGTGTCTACAAATGTGAAGCATCCTCCAAGTTGGGAAAAGTCACCAGGAAATTTCAAGTTAACATTGAAGGTAAAAACTTGTTATTGGACAACACTGGATCAATAAGGGACGATTCTTATTCGACCTCTAAAGAAAACAGTTTAGAACTGTATAAATAAAAAGTTTATTTAGATTTTGCAGTAACACTGAATCAGCAGAGAATAACTCGATTTCTAAATAGAGCAGTTTAAAACTGAGAGAGTCGTCAAATAAAGTTAGTTTATCGAGAATATTCTCCTTACAGGTCTTGCTCAAGAAGGCATATCTCCAGAAATCATTCAAAGACTAATGCCAGTTGAGGTGAAAGAAGGTCAGACAGCGAAATTCCAAAGCCGTGTGTTTGGTAAGCCAACACCTGAAATCGAATGGTACAAGGATGATACATTGATTGAAGAAGATGCAGAGGGGGTCAGTTTCGACACAAAAGATGGATGTGAAATATTAATCATACGTGGAGTATCACCATCTGATGAGGCAGAGTACAAAGTTTTGGCGCGGAATCCTCTTGGGACAGCTACGTCATCGGCTGAACTTCTCGTGGAGGAAGCAGTGGAGAAACCCGAGTTGATTGAGCCGCTCAAAGATGTTCAGGTATATATTGATTGATTGATTGATTACAAAAAGGAATGATATGTTCTTAATTAGTTCATGGATGTTAATAGACAAAATCGGCTGTTTATATCGTTGGCCCCCATTCACAAGTTTGGATAACCCACATACCCAGTTACTATTGTTCTAGTTTATCAGAGCATACAATAGAACAAAGGTAAGTTAAGCAATAGAATTGTGTATAAGAGTTATTCACTTGTGTAGATAATTCGAATGCCTTTGTTCTGTTCTATGCTTGAATAAACTGGATCACTAGGTATGTGAGGTATTAAAAGTTGTGAATTTGGTAAAAAATAAACGGTAACGATTTTGTCTATTGGTTGACGTGTTTGGAGGTAGTACAGTGGTTAAACAAGTACTATCAATCATTGCAACTGGGATTCTGATTATAGTTTGTACCTCAATTGCACTGTGAGGAGTTCTTTTGCTCTATGTTAACTGCTTCCTGTTGTAACACTAGAACGATAAGGAATGGCCCTTCGTGGATTTCTATGTTACGGGGAGAAGAGTTTAATACTGTAGAGCTATCTATAGTATAAAATTGTTTAACTTAAATTTTAGGTTATTTAGGATATTTTAGGACTCAATCTAGTCAGAATTAACATATTTAGTTTCAAATAATTTCTCTTCTTAGATCCAGTCGGGTGAAGATGGATGTTTCCGTGTTCGTGTGAAAGGAGATGTAAAAGTAGACTGGTACAAAGGAGATGAACTGTTGGACGATGCCGGCCATGTTGTAATTGTTGATGAAGATGATGGAGAAACGTTCACTTTAGCTTTAGAAGAAGCGAGTGGACAAGACTCGGGAGTGTATAAATGTGTTGCAACCAATAAAGCTGGTACCATAACATGTACTGCAACATTGATAGTGACTGGGCCAAGCGGAGAAACAATACCCCCATCAACCACCGGGGATTCGTCTCTCCAACCTACGTTATCGGAAAATGTACCCCAGGCGATGTCCCCCTCGGACACTCGACCCTCCGAAGTTTCACCCCAGGAGGTTTCTCCCCCTTACTTTGAAGAGCCACAGCAAGATATAATATACGATGTAAGCGAAGGTGATACGGTAGCTTTCAATCTGAACGTGCATGGTCAACCAAAGCCCGAGGTCGAATGGTTCAAAGATGATGATAAGATGTCAGATGGCGGGAATATTCATATCACGCAAAATGGCGGGAAACATGAGTTGAGACTGCAGAATATGACCATCGAGGACAGCGGTATTTACAAGTGTGTTGCAAGTAACGAGGAGGGAATGGATGAAAGGACGTTTAAGTTGGATGTTGAAGGTAGGGCTACGTAAATATTCTCAGTCTTATCATGGATAATAAAATAAATGGATAGGAAACTAGCTGACGTGATCTAATGTTTTCAATGGGCTGATGGCGTGATTGGATGTTGAAACCTTGTTGCAAACCAAATTCTAAAAACGGCATGTTTAGCAATAATACTGTTAAATATTTTAGTCAAAGAGCTAATGAATATAACTACTCCATTCTACGATGAAATCTCTAAGTATTCCCAGTCAATTTTAGCAAATATTTCAAGCACTAAAGAGTGAAAAAGGCATCCCAAATTTCGTTAAAATTTGTGACGCCAATTTCGTAGCTACAAATGTAAAAAAATACAAAACAAAGACGAAAAACATTTACCTTGAATACTTTGTCGTGGCTTAGGCATGTTTTTAAAACAATTAGACCAGTATATGCTTCAATATTACTCTTTTAAAGCGGAAAGTATAGCGAAACAACAAAAATGCCGAGAACTTTGCAATACGCGTGACGTCACAGATTGCAACTAGGTTGTCTTTGCTTACGTCAGCTAGAGTCCTATCCATTTATTTTATTATCCATGGTCTTATTCAGGTATTTCAGGCATCACACCACAATAGCATATGGTAGATTGTCACTGGACTCCATGTTTTTTAAGTTAAGCATGGTCGAATCATTCGGAGGTAGTACATACGCTTTTCCAACTTGCACTAGCGCTATGATGCAAAATACCACCGAGATGGATGACTGATTCCAGCTATAGACAGGGTTCGTACGGGTCCTGGAAAACCTGGAAAGTCATGGAATTTCAATGTTCCAAAATCCAGGCTTGGAAATCCTGGAAAATCAATTTTAGTCATGGAAAGTCATGGAAAATTGAAATTTTACATAACATTAACAAAGTATTTTACTTACCGTACTGTATTTCAATTTACCAGTCATAATAATATGAATTGATTGTTGTTATATAACGGATTTTTGCAAGAGCAAAGTGAATTTTGTTCTTTTGTTATATCTGTTATCGTTAAAATATTAACGAATTTCAGAAATTCCAGACTTCCAGGTCATGGATTTTGAAAAAAATGGTCATGGGAAGTCATGGAAAAGTCATGGAATTCTAAATGGGAAAAGGTGTACGAACCCTGTATAGACTAAATTTTGATCCAGACAAGAAGGACGAAATCTATCATTATTGCTCAAAAGAGCATCCTTAAATTAGTAAAATTGCCAAATTTGGTTGCAAAACTTTCGGCTCAAGAGTGGTGCATTTTCCCGCGCGTAATACTAAAATACTCAAAATTTGCTAATTTCACAGGGCTATATTTTTCGTATTTTACAACATTTCGCAACCAAACTTTGCAATTTTACTGATTTAGGATGCTCTTTTGAGCTATAATGATGGATTTCGTCTTTCTTGTCTAGATAAAAAATGAGTCGATAGCAGGAATAAAAACTTTTCGAGTGTTTTCAAACTTTTTTTTCCAATTTTTGACAAAAAAGTCGCTTTCTTATGCTCGCTAATATGTGCTCTTTAAGTTAACTGGTGTACGAAATATTAAGCTTTCATTGTTCTGAACTTTACAGACACTCTCTCGGAACGATGTTCTCCCACGATCCTTCACGGCCTTAAAGATTGCCAAATTATAGCAGGCAAACCGCTGGAACTTGAATGTCAATTCTTCGGAACACCAGAACCAAAAGTGCAGTGGATCAAAGATGGCGGACCGCTTGAAGTGAATGATAGAATTACGGTGAGACATACTGAAGGTGTTGCTAGACTGTGTTTCTCAAAGACTGAAGTTGACGACGAAGGATGGTATAAGTGTCGCTTGCTCAATCCCTGTGGTGTCGTCGCTGTCGAGTGTGAACTTGTTGTTGTCGAGCCGCCCAAGTTTGTGAAGAAATTGGAAGATATCGAAGTGGATGAAGGTATAATGCTTGATTTTAAATTTCTCAAACTCACTAACAATCCATGAGCATCATTCATAGCGCAAAGGAAACAAGTAGAATAGAGTACCATAATGCTTATTGGTGAGTTTTAAGAAGTGTTACAGGGCAGCAAATTGTGGTTGACTTTAGATATGTTGTCATTTACTGTATTGGAGCAAGAAAGTGAAACCACCTATCTTAATTCTATGCATTTACCATTAACTACATACGTAAAACGCGCAAGTTGATACAAGTCTGCAACAAGGTTGTTGTCAAGCCGATATCAGGATGTGTTCGCACTGCTTGGTTCCAATTGTTGTGACAAGTCTGGAACAGTTTGTTATCACTTTGTTACAAGGTTGATGACGGTAACAGACTTTGTTACAAATTGTTCCAACAAGGCTAATATAGGCTGTTCGTAACAAGTTGCTACGAGCTTATTGACGACTTGTTACGTGCAGACGATATCAGTCTTGTTGGAACAACTTGTTGGCTTCGTCAACCTTGTTAAAAAATGAAAACAATTAACTCTAATATAAACTGCTGGTTGACCATCTTCTGCTGTACGACAGTCATTACTACGTGTAGTTTTCTACGCATACTTATATAAATCCATATATGAAATGCTTTTGTTTAGGAGAAGATGTTCAGCTATCTGTCCAAGTCGAAGGAGAGCCGGAAGTGAGCTGGTACAAAGACGGAATCAAATTGGAGGATGAAGGTCGTTACGTCATCGTGGATCAACTTGAAGACCAAATATTTACCTTTGCCATCGAAGATGTTTTACCCGAAGATGAAGGCGAGTACCGATGTGTAGCCGAGAATGAGGCGGGAAAATCCGAGTCCGTTGCGAGGTTGTTTGTCAGTGATAAAGAATACCCTCCTGAGTTTACGAACGAAGGTCAGGATGAACCGTACGTTGTTAAAAAAGGCGAAGATTTGAAATTTGATGCCACTGTCAAAGGAAAGCCGTTTCCAAAAGTTACGTGGTTTAAAAATGAACGACCACTGCAGAGTAACACTCATTTTGATATCTCGGAGAACGGTCGTGAATTTTCGTTGGGTATTCGGAATGTAACGTTGGATGATCGAGGTGTTTATAAATGTGAAGCAACGTCGAAATTAGGGAAGGCAACAAGGAAATTCCAAGTGAATCTTGAAGGTACGCTGTTTGGATGTTTGTCGTAGTGCGAATAGCAACCGCCTCAATAAATAGATCAATGTAATCCCCATACAAATTACATTCACATTCCAACCTTTCGGAAACAACCGGTATCTTCATCGTGGAAAATCTAAATTCGTAGCTGTACTCCGACAAATAGCTAGCCGATCATTTCTATTCAAGCTATCCATACACTTAAAAACGCACAACTTGTAACAAACCTGCAGCAGACTTGCACGAATGCTGTTTCAACAACTTTGTTTGTACCACTTGTTTCCAGGTTGTTGACAAGTTGTCAACGGGCTTGTTGGCAATATGTTACAATGTTATTGACTTCAACAGACTTGTTATAATTTGTTCCAACAACTTGCCATGGCCTGCAATTTCACAAGTTGTACATAACAAGTTGATAAAATGCCAAGCAAGTTGACAAAATAAAACACAAAACAATAGACACTCCGAAATTTGCTGTGTTGGTGTAATGTACTCAGGTGAATAAGATGCTTGTGATGTTACTCTGAGTGTATATCCTCCACATCGGAGTGTCTATTGTTTTGTGTTTTATTAAAATATTCTATGGCAACCGCAAGGTGATAAAATGGCAGAATTGTTACAAGATGTTGACAAACTTGCTATTAGCCTGTTACGAACACATCCTGTTGAAAAGATGTGAGACTTGTACTTGATTTATCGAAACATGTCTGTTGTTATATTTGGATTATTTTGGTTACATTTCTACTCATGTATTTTTAGGTTTATCCCAAGAAGGCACAGCGCCTGAAATTGTTCAGAAAATCGCATCAACTGAAGTAAGGGAAGGAGACGAAGCCAAATTTACATGCCGTGTCCTTGGGAAACCCGTGCCGGAGATTGAATGGTATAAAGACGACCAGCTCGTGGAAGGAAGCGATACGGTGAAATTTGAAAACCAAGATGGCTGCCACACTTTGATAATCAAGAATGTTTCGCTAGGTGATGAGGCTGAGTATAAAATGCTAGCTCGAAATCCTCTGGGAACTGCCTCGAGTACTGCTGAGTTGTTGGTTGAAGAGTCCGTGAACAAGCCCGAATTGATTGAACCAATGACGGATGTCAAGGTAGCTAAGCTAATTATACTGTCTTTTGTTCTGATGTTGGTAGTACAGTGCCTTTTAACTTTGTGACAAGTGTTTCATTCCTGCAATATGCAGTTCAGCAGTTGTCAGGTTATATTTTCGCCTCAGTCGCATGTGAGAAATGTGCTTCCAGTTTGACTCCACCAAATAAAGCAGGTCTTCACCGGGTACACCGGTTTCATTCCGTAGTAATGTTTCTCTTGAGTGTCAATGCTGTTTTTGAACAGCTGAAGGGTGAATAGTCGCATAGTAAGGTACGACACTAACCCTCCAGCTATTCAAAAACAGCAATGACACTCGAGAGAATCTCAGATTGAATTTCCACTCATTGAGTGTTAGTAAGCTTTTAGAATAAGGGCGTTAACTGTGGAAATAAAGTCAGTTTAATTTAGGTTTCCCACCATGGTAGCACTGCATCAATAATTAAATAGATGACCTTCTGGGATTTGGGGAGTTTAAATAGAAGTACCAATAGTGATATCCAGTATATTCAGTGTAGATTAATTTCACCAATACTTATATTAATATTAATTGAACCTCTACCAGGATTCTGGTTTATTATTAACACATTTTACGGCACAGTGTAGTTGATTTAATATCGCTTTGATAAGTTGCCTAGTGTGCATTATTCAAGCTATTAAGTTAAAAATCGTAATCTTTTAGATCCAGGCAGGTGAAGATGGATGTTTCCGTGTTCGTGTGAAAGGAGATGTAAAAGTAGACTGGTACAAAGGAGATGAACTGTTAGAAGATGCCGGCCATGTTGTGATTGTTGATGAAGAAGATGGAGAGACGTTCACTTTAGCTTTAGAAGAAGCAAGTGTACAAGATTCAGGAATGTATAAATGTGTTGCAACCAATAAAGCTGGTACAGTAACATGTACTGCATCACTCAAAGTTACTTCTGGAAAGCCTGGCGAACAAACAGATAAAGAAGTTACTCCAGAAAAACCAAGTGAAATCATTAAACCACAACGTTTACAAGAAGTGAACACTCAGCCAACGTTTGATGATGGTAAAACAATCAGTTTGACTGTTGATGGTGATTCTATGGTAGTAACTTTGCCAGAAGACCATACTACCATGCCAGGAAAGCAACCCAGGACTGCAGAGCAACCTACTATTTCTGACGAGAAAACCACCACCCCTGAACAGAAACCAACCAGCCCGA
The DNA here is from genome assembly GCA_902702795.2 of Paramuricea clavata. Lineage (NCBI taxonomy): Eukaryota > Metazoa > Cnidaria > Anthozoa > Malacalcyonacea > Plexauridae > Paramuricea > Paramuricea clavata. The sequence continues at coordinate 12,160 of CACRXK020002181.1, forward strand.
AAGAAAAACGTACACCTCCACAGAAAGCACCCAAAGTTACGCCTAAAAAATTTCCTGAGGACAAAACACCAAAGAAGCCAAGTACTCTAAAACCTGATAAATCACAGCGTGAACCAGGGAAAGAAATTAGCTTTACAATTGACAGTGAATCGGGGTTAATAACTGCTCCTGAAATTCTTCCAGAACAGGAAATTGGAAAACCAAAAGGCAAGAAACCGCAAGTTGCTGGAAAGACAAAACCAGGGAAAGAAGAATCCAAACCAGTTGAAAAAGAAATAAGCTTCGCCATTGATGGGGATTCTGTGTTGATGGCCTCCCCGGATAATCTACCACAACAACAACAACAAATTCCGGAAAAACCAAAAGGAAAGAAGCCTCAAGTTGCTGAAAAGACAAAGCCTGGAAAAGAGAAACCGTTTGAACCTCTTGGAAAAGAAATAAGCTTCACAATTGATAGCGAGGCTGGTTTAAAGACTTCCCCAGATAATCTGTCAGAACGAGAAAGCAAGAAACCAAAAGGCCAGAAACCTGAAGTTGTCGAAAAGTCAAAGCCTAGAAAAGAAAAACCCAAAGAATTTGAACCAGTTGGAAAAGAAATAAGCTTCACAATCGATAGCGAATCACTGGTACCGGCATCCCCTGAAGCTCGTCCTGGACAACAAACCAAGAAACCTAAAAGCCAGAAATCTAAAGTGCCAGAAAAGAAACAGCCAGGGAAAGAACACTCGAAACCATTGGAAAAAGAAATGATCTTTAGCATCGATAGTGAGTCACTTTCTCTTGCTTCCCCCGAAACTCGTCCAGAACAGAAGAGCAAGAAACCAAAGGTCCAGAAACCGCATGGACTTGACAAACCTGAGCAACCAAAACCATTTGAAACTGTTGGAAAGCCAGTAAGTTTGATCATAGATGACGGCTCTCTGATAATGACATCACCCGAGGAAAGACCCAATCAGAAAACAACAGCACCACAAACCATGAAGAAACCAACGAAAGATAAGACACAACAGCCCACAGAGAAAGTTGAAGCTGTTAAGCCCAAGAAAGACAAAAAGGAACAGCCCATTGATAAAAAACAACCTAAAGATACTGTTCCTAAAGTTGCTGCCAAAACAACGAGAGATAAAACACAACAGCCCAAAGAGAAAGATGCTAAGCCTACGAAATACCAACAGCCTACTGATAGTACTCGCCCTGTTGAAAAACATCCTAAAGATACCGCTACTAAGGTTGCTCCCAAGACAACTGGGAAACCGGTGGAATTGCGTATTGACGGAGGGACAATGACAATGACTTTGCCTGCTGAAGAAATTATTATTCCTCAAGAGGAATCCAGTGAGCAATTCCTTGCTCCCGAGTCTGAATCCGATGACATCATAACACAACTTGAGGAAGAAGTACGACCTGCAAAGGATAAACCACTTTCAGCACCTCCGGCAGTCAAAACGAAACCGAAAAAGCCCGCGCCTGACAGCACTGAAGATGACATTGGGAAACTCGCGTACACAACGAAGCGTGACGATGGCTTACCTGTGTGGGCAAGGCGACCTAAGAAACCCGCAAAGGATGAAACACCTTCAGCTAAAAAGCCCCGCGAAAAATCAACCATGCCCTCAAAAACTACTTCCGATAAAAATAAACCGGACAGACAGGATGTGGTAGCCAAAAAACCGGAACGAGATCAAGCTGAACCAGTTGAAGACATTCCTAAACCAATTGGAGTGGAAATCGGACAAAATGTCCAGGTTTTGTTAGGACCCGACCAAGGTGTCCCAATAATACAACTTAAACCCAAGCATGAAGCCGAACTAAAACCGAAGCAAACCGAAGTAAAACCGAAACCGTCCGAGGTTAAACCGAAACATCAACCTGACGTAAAGCCGAAGAAGTCTGAGAAGGGGAAAAAGCCAGAGGTCGAAAAACCCGGTATTCAAACACCCGAGGTATCAAAACTGACGAGAGATGAGAGCGACAAACCTGTTAAACCGAGTAAAGAAGTGGAATTTGTCTTCAAAATAGATACATCAGAACTTGAAGCGAAGAAACCCGAAGAGAAACCGAAGGACGCACGGAAACCTCACGGAAGTGTCCAAGATAAAAAAGATAAATTCCACGGGAAACCTGAGAAAAACGTTCCTGAGTGGGCGAGAAAAGGTCGAGCAAAAGACACACCTCCCCCTGTTAAACCGAAAACTAAACCAAAATCAACTGAGTCTAGGAAAATACCGGGGGAGGCAGAAATCGTTCCAGAACTTAGCAAAGACGTAGAGGAACCAGGCGTCGAGCTGAGAGAAGGCGAAGACGCTCAACTACAAGTGAAGTTTAACTTAGGAACATTACCATCAAATGTTGAATGGTTTAAGGATGGGAGTAAGTTGGTTGATAAGCCACGATGTACATCAAAGACCTTTGGGGATAGTTTTGAACTTCTAGTGAAAAACGTGACACCAAGGGATAGTGGTACCTACGTATGTGTGGCTACAAGTGAAGCTGGGAGTTCGACCAGGACATTTGAATTGATTATTGACGGTAAGAGATTAACATTTCTATAGCGAAACTTCATATATGGATACGATAAAATGCGTTTACATCAAGTACTACGCTTACTTTAATTACGCACTTAGCCATGACTATTTTATCTTTTACAACAAATGTGATATTAAGTTAAGTTCTTTGTAGGTTTGCATGGCGATAAAACATGTAATAATACTATTGTTTGTGGAAACACCACGTAAATTAATTTATTGTTCAATTCACACGCCCTTTTATATACCAAAGTGTCGTGATCTGTTGTTAATTGTGATATTATTTTCTTAACTGTATTTATCCTAACCCACCAGAGCGCCCGGGGAAAACCCACGACTTTCGGCGGAGCGCTAACTGACTCTTCTTACATGAGTGGACAACGTGAGAATCGAACCTACGATGAAAGGCGCTAAGCAGGAAAGTCGCACCAAGAAATATTAACTGACTTTATTTATACTAAATAGCTAGCTATATCTGTTCTAAACTGTTCTCCCTAACGGTCCAGTGGTGTCCATTTTGATCCAGTGTTACTTCAATCAGAGCTCATTAATGTTTTTCAGTGCTTGCGAGCAAAGCCACAATACCAGTTTGTACATTTGTTCTGTGTAGACCATAAATAATAAATGGTGTTTTGTTGTTTCATCTAGCTCCAAAGACTCCATTACAACCGCAACCTTCAGACAGAGTCACATTCAAGCAAGAAATGAAAGATATCGAAGTGGGTGAGGGTGATGTTGCGACGTTCGATGTACTTATAGATGGCGCGGATCTGGAAGTAGACTGGTACCGAGATGACGAACTGCTTGAAGACGCGGGAAGAATCATCATTGAGGATCCGCATCCTGAAAGTGATGATAATCTCTACTCATTGACCATCGAGAACTGCGGACCCAAGGACTCAGGTATGAAATGTCCTTTCACCGGTATCACAGGTTGGTGGCATGGTTCAAGTGCCTGGTACCTCGATGTCTGGAGGTGGTTATGGATAGGCTGGATAGCGGTATTCACCGGATGGTGATTTTTTCGACCTTTCTTGAATTGGCCGTTGATTTGTACAATCAAGATTAAATTTTATTTTTTTATAAATTGAAGTTTCTTTTTATTAATTGCTATACTGCCTTCCTCCGCAACCAGCCCCTGGTGTTTTGTTCTTTTAATGGTCTGTTGTCTGATCATTGTACTTTTATCTCAGTCGTATTTGAGAAGAGTGCTTCCAGTTTGACTCTATCAAACATCGCAACTTATATCCAGGTCACAGAATAGGAAGTTATACCAGAAGCGTAACTCTAGTCGTTTCCCTTATTGTTTGACGTCCACGAAAATTTTTAACTCGCTCACGTCAGGCCACGCCATCCTGGCTAGTACAGCCGGAAGTTTTTATCAGGATTTGTTAGGTACAAAGTGCCGGTTGTACTAGCCAGGATGGCGTGATTGATGACGAATCGCTTGTAAAAACGCGGACAAATATTTGCTCGAGTTACGCTTCTGGTATAACTTCCTATTCTGTGTCCAGGTACTCTTGTTTTCTGCTATAGTAACACTAAACCAAAATAGGATGTCCTTCCTGGACCTTTACTTTGGGAGAACAGATCTGAACTGATGGAACTATATGAGTTTAGGTTTCCTTCTGTGGTAACACATGGTCAGCAAGTGATGGTCCTAACTGGACCTCTAGGAAGAACAGTTTAGAAGGATAGAGCTATCCAGTACAACTAAAATTATTTGTATTGAGGTTCCCTTACCAATGGCCCTAACTGAATCTCTACTATTTTTTTTATAATTATCTTAATATGTAATTGATATTTTATTATAGGTCTTTACAAATGTGTGGTAAACAAAGATGGTAAAGAGAGGGTCACTAGTGGATATCTGCACATTACCCCCGCTGGAGAGACGCCGAGAGACACCAAGAAATCAGAAAAAAGTATTACAACTGCCCCTGTTTTCACTACCAACCTGCAACCAATCGAGGTCAACCCAGGCTATACTATTACTTTAAAATGTTCGGCAAAAGATACATCAAGTATTGAGTGGTATAAAGACGATCGCCGCTTAACCAAAACATCACGGATTCATATAGACCAGAAAGGCGATCAATTCACTTTGACTATAAAACCTGCACGACCTGATGACGCAGGCACCTATCGTTGCGTAGCAACTGGACCAGGCGGGAAGACAGAATCGGTAGTTGACGTGAGTGTTCGGAAACCGCTCGCTCCTTCGAAGTTTGAGGATAAACTAAAGAATACGGATGCAAAGGAAAGTGATAGAGTCCAGTTAATTATACGGATCAGTGGGGAGCCTACTTTGACTTGGTATAAAGATGGGAAACTTTTACCGATCGGAGATCGGTTCTCGGTGGAATGCCTAAACCCGGAGAAAGGTACCTATGCGTTGTGTATTGATAATGTAAACCTCTCTGACGCAGGGAGATACAAGTGTGTGGCCAAAAACCCGGCCGGGGAATGTTTCTGCTCGACAAGTTTGCAAGTAAAGGAGAAACTCGCAGGTCCAGTGTTTGGTGAGGTGATCTTGAACTTGAACATTAATGAAGGCGAGGATATGCTCATTGAAATACCGCTGACCGCTAAACCTGCGCCCAAAGTCACGTGGTACAAAGATAATGTACAGTTGTATAATTATGCCAGATGTAAGATGCAGAAAGTTGGGGATGTGTACACGTTGAATATTAAACAGATGGCCCCGCAGGATGCCGGGACGTATAAAGTTGTGGCCAAGAATTCTGCTGGCTCAGGAACGAAGGAGATAAATGTTACAATTACAGGTGAGTTTTATTATTGTTGCAGGATTTTGTAGGCGGAAATTATCGAGTGTGAATTTTATACATTTATTAGACCTAACCAGTTGCGAAAAATGCAACTATAAGTCCTCTGGCAGGAATCGAAACTGCGGCCCTGCGATTCCAGTGCAGCACTCTAACCAACTGAGCTACAGAGGCCAGTTGTCGAGCTCTAACCGCCGCAAGGGTAAATACTAAGGTGATGCCGCGGTAAGGTATGGGTTAATGTCAGAATTTTTGTGCATCTCACTGGATTGAACTGATGTTGAAGAATTTTGTAGATGAAAATTTCGACTGTAAATTTTATACATTTATTTTATTAAAATATTTAATCGAATATTTTGTCAAAATTTCGAATTCCCACAAGGTATTAATAGACCCATTGCACTGACGTCACAAATCCTTAGAGTGTCCTCCAGATGCTCCCTAACAATATCTATTCGGGTACAACAACCACATACAGCGCAAAAATTAACCATTTTAATACAAAATTATTACAGAGTTTTACAAAATTTGCTTTGTTTACAAAAGTTATATTATGCATAGATAGCCAATTTGTCCTCCAGATGCATCGTCACCGGCGCTGTGATGTCATGGGTCTATAGGTGTATTTTACTGAGCACTTTTATGGAACAGGTGGTATTATTTTTTTATTTTAAGCTCCAGATAAGAAGCAGCCCCCTGCAGTGAAGGACAAGAAACCTCGTGCCCCCGTCTTCAACAAGAAAATGTCTGATGTCGAAGTCACGCCTGGTGACAACGCAATCTTTGAGGTGCATGTTCCGGACCAGCCTGGACTAGATTGGTACAAGGAAGGAATCCTAATCGAGGACGAAGGTCGGTTTGTCATAGAAGATGCCGTTGAAGGCGACCAGCTTTATCGACTGACTGTTGAAAACTGCGAGCCGTCTGACCATGGAACTTACACATGTCTAATTAAAAACGACCACGGTGAAACGCAATGTTCCGCAAAACTTGTGATTTCTAAACCACTCCCGAAAGAGGTTATCGAGAAACCATCCAAAGTGAAACCACTTTCTACCACCCCTGGGAAAGCTACGTTTGAACCAGAGAGGACTCCTGACCAAAAAACTAAGGCGAAATTTGGGAAAGATTTAGGAAAGGGCCCGAAAGAAGTTATCGAAAAACCTTCCAAAGTAACTCCACTCTCTACCGCACCAGAAAGAGCAAAGTTTGAACCACAAGGCTCACCCGACCACAAAACCAAGAAGTTTGCAAAGGATACCTCGTTACAGCCAACAGTCAGGGCGAAACCTTCACCCTACGAAGGGAAAGATTATGCTGATGAAAATGGCGCACTACGGAAAAAGTTTGAGCCACAAAGCTCACCCGACCACAAAACCAAGAAGTTTGCAAAGGATACCTCATTACAGCCCACTGTCAGGGCGAAACCTTCACCCTACGAAGGGAAAGATTATGTTGATGAAAATGGCGCACTACGGAAAAAGTTTGAACCACAAAGCTCACCCGACCACAAAACCAAGAAGTTTGCAAAGGATACCTCATTACAGCCCACTGTCAGGGCAAAACCTTCACCCTACGAAGGGAAAGATTATGCCGATGCAAATGGTGCACTACGGAAAAAGATCCCCGTGGATATACCCCCGGGTAAAAGAAAGGTCTTAGAGCCAATGGAAGGTCTTGCCGCGAAACCAAAGTTTTTGAAGGAACTGAAAGGTGGCAGGGTAAGATGAGATAATATATCTTTTTGTACCACATAGATTTGTCAGTTCTGAACTGTTCATTCTAGAGGTCAAGTAACGATGTTAAGTTGAGCTAGAAGCACTCTTGTCACATGGGAATGAGGTGTAATTATAGTTAGACAAGTACCTACAAAAAAAAACTGAACCCTGGTCGCATGGACCTACACCCCAGTCTCAATGATGGTGTGTCGTTCTAAAATATTTTGTCGTTTTAGGTTGACGAAGGTGACAATATCACATTGGAAGTTGAAGCTATAAATGAGCCTTATATCGATTGGTTTAAAGATGATGTTCTGTTGGACGACGGTGGACGAATTATAATTGAAGATGCTATCGAAGGTGATACTTTGTATAGGCTAACTATAAAGGACTCAACCCCCGCTGACAGCGGGGAATACAAATGTATCGCTACGAACGATGCTGGTGAGATTTCTTGTGCTGTTTACATCGACGTGAAGTCAGGCCACTTGTTACCAGAATTTATCGGAAGTACTACAGAGAGCCCCCTTAATGTCACCGAGGGGCAGGACGGGAAGATTGATGTAGAGATCAGAGGTAGACCGGATATGACTGTCACGTGGTATAAGAGTGATTTGAAATTACGTAATGATCGTCACGTGATGATGGAGAATAAGGGGAATGGTTACTATTTAACTGTGAATAAAATGATGAAGTCTGATGCTGGTGTGTACAAATGTGTCGCAAGCTGTCCGGCTGGAAGTGTTAGCAAGGAATTCCAAGTCAATATCACAGGTAATTCTTGTTTAAACATGATATTATTATTGAAAATTATGGACATATGGGGTTAGAGCACTGCTTTTGAAGTGTAATGACGGTTAGAATATGGGCCATCATAAAGTAATCTGATGTTGTGTGTCATTGTTGAGATGAATGTGTATATGTTCCTTACAACCTGGTGACAGAGGTTTGATTTCTGCTAGTGGCGAAACTTACCATGGCAACTGGTCATGCCGTGCTAATAAACGTGTATCTAATTTCTAAATGTTTGGATAATGCAAATCATTAAAAATTTGCATAGCATGACCTGTTGCTATGGCTAGCTTCGCCACTGATTTCTAATTTCACCTCAGTAGTCGCATGTGAGAGAAGAGTGCTTCCAGTTTGACTCTACCAAACTGCAGGTTTCGTCTGTAGAAACAATGGACTAATAGATGAACAATACCGAATCTGGACTTATTTTTCTCTAGCAAAAGACAGGAAATCCCTCTCTCTTCAAAAGACAGTCCGCAAACCACAGTTTATCGAAAGACCCAAACACACAGACGTCAACGAAGGAGACGATACTGTCTTTACTATCCGTGTGAGCGGTGAACCGGAAGTAGCCTGGTACCACGATGATAAACCTCTTGTAAATGACGTACGCATCGGAATGGAATCGGAAGGCGACGTGTTCCGACTTTGCATCAAAGACACGAGTCTCGAGGACGCAGGTCGTTACAAGTGTATAGCAAAGAATAGTGCTGGTGAAAGCTCATGTGCTGTTAGTCTGCGTGTGAAGGAGACTTTTATCCCACCGGAGTTTGTGCCTGTGTCAGAAACCCGGTACGAGGTTGATGAAGGCAGTGACGTAATGTTTACCACCAAGGTTAAAGGTCGTCCTGAACCGAAGATCACGTGGTTTAAAGATGACGTAAGATGTGACGCTCGGTTGAAAACTACGAGGATTGGTGATGAGTATATACTGACAATCAGTCGTGCGACAACGTTGGATTCTGGGATGTATAAGTGTACTGGGTCAAGTCCTGCTGGTAGTTCTAGTGTCGAGTTTGAGTTGGTAGTGAATGGTAAGTGACTGGTGAAGATAGGCAAACCTTTCAACTCTCTGACCGGTTTGGATTCTTACAATATGTAGTTGTCAGATTATACCATGTGAGGGGAACGCATCGAGCTTGACTCCACCAAAAACCTTAAGTTTCCAGTGGATACTCTGGTTTCTTGCTGTAGGAACAATGGACCCAAATGGAATGGTTCAATATTAATAACAACTTATCAACAGAATGTGTTCGCACTGTTTGTTCCCAGCTTGTTGGAAAATTGTGAAGGGCTTGTTGACAACTTGCTACAAGGTTGTTGAGCTTAACAGACTTGTTACAAGTTGTTCCAACAACTTGCTATCGTCCTGCAATTCATCAATTTGTCAACAAGTTGTGAGTGACAACCTTGTAGCAACTTGATAAAATACCAGCATTGTTACAACTTGTTGACAACCTTGCTACAAACCTGTTAAGTACATATCTTGTTGTCAAGTTGTGAGATTTTATGTGTGTAGTACAGCTATCCATTTTAAATAAAGTTACTTTAGTTTACTTTTCCTGTTGTAATAACACTGAAGCAATACAAGTGTGCAATTTTCTAGCCCAAGCAGAAGAAAAGAAAGCGCCTGAAGAGATTGGTGACCGCCCGATCTTTGCAGAAAAGATGCAAGATATTGACGTGTGCCAGGGGGGTGAGGCGGTGTTTAGCGTGCGAGCAAGTGACAGCCCGAAGATTGAATGGTATAGAGGTGATAGACAAATTGAAAATAAAGGAAGATTTACTATACAGGAAGCTAAGGATGGAGGTAATGTATTAGTATTGAGTGGTCTATTATCTGCATTGGACCTTTACCAATACATTCCAAACTAGATATTTAGTAGTTTCAATGTTTTATTTTCTAGATGATTTGTATCAGTTGATTATCGACGATGTTAAGGCCAGCGATATTGGCACCTATGCATGTCGTGTTACAAATGATGTTGGCAAGAGTTCGTGTTCTGCTAACCTTTACGTTGATCGAGCTGTTACAGTACCACAGTTTGTCGGGAAAGATGAACCTCTGCCTGAACTCTTGGAAGGAGATGAGCTAAGGTTTGTACCTTGATATTTAGTTGGTTTCAACAAGAACAACAACAGCAACAACAACAGCAACAACAACAACAACAACAACAGCAACAACAACAGCAACAACAACAACAACAACAACAACAACAACAACAACAACAACAACAACAACAACAACAACAACAGCAGCAGCAGCAGCAACAGCAGCAGCAGCAGCAGCAACAACAGCAACAACAGCAGCAACAGCAACAACAGCAGCAGCAACAGTAACAACAACAACAAGGACAGCAGCAACAGTAACAACAACAAGGACAGCAGCAACAACGACAACAACAGCAGCAGCAATAACAACAACAACAACAACAACAGCAACAACAACAACAACAACAACAGCAGCAATAACAGCAACGACAACAACAACCCTTGACCAATTCTTTACTATCATTTATGTAAATTTTCCTAGGTTGAGAGCAACGGTCAGATCGTTCCCCAAACCGGATGTAATCTGGTTTAGAAATGACGTCAGACTACGAGGTGATGCATACGTCAAACTGCAGCCGGTGAATGACGAATATAACGTGATCGTACGAAACCTTAAGCGAACAGATTCCGGAGTGTACCGATGTGAAGCGAGCACTTCAGCTGGAACTGCTTCAAAGGAGTTCAAGGTTGAGGTCAAAGGTGAGATACTGAATGAATAGTATTATGGAATATTTATCTGGAATGTTTTTCATCTTGATTGTGGCGTCACAGTCCGGAGGTCGATTCATGTATTATGCACTTGTCTGATATCAATTTCACCTCAGATGCTTGACAGAAGAGTGCTTCCAATCTGACTCTACCAAACATTGCAGGTTTTCTTCGAATACTCCTGTTTTTTTCCTAGCCCGTACTGGACCACAACAGATTAGAATTCATACATTTATAGTAAAACAATTATTAATAAAATGAACTGTTCTCCCTGGAGGTCCGGTAAGGGCGATCTTTTATTGGTCCAGTGTTGCTTCAGAAGGAAACCGGAGAACCGTAAGAAAACCTGCAGTCCAGTGGAAGGAGTCCAATGAGACAAATACATAACAACTTTGCCACTAATACTTACATGCCATGTTTTATTTAGAAAAACAAAGAAGACAAAATGCAGCTACGATCAACAAAGGTCTTAAGGAGAGCTATGATTTAGAAGAAGGTAATCCTCTTAAACTCCAGTGCGACGTCAGTGGCCGACCTGCTCCCGACGTGGAATGGTTTAAAGATGACGAACATGCTGAAAATATGAGACAGATTAAGATTGACAATGTTTCGGGGTTGTGTACTTTAAAAATAAAGAGCTTGAAACCCCAACACTCGGGCACATACAGATGTGTCGCAACAAACCCCGCAGGCACGGCTGAAACAGCGACTGTAGTTACAGTAAGAAAAGAGATTGCTCCCCCTGAGATGAAAGAAAGACTACGAAATAAAGATGTCCGTGAAGGCGAGAGAATAAAACTTGAACTAAGAGTCACAGGTGAACCCGAACTCATTTGGACTAAAGACGGCAATGCTGTCACAAGTCAAGGGCGGTTTTTAATCGCAACTACCCCAACAGCTAATAATGCATATTCACTAGAGATTCAAGACTGTACTCTCCAAGATTCAGGCCGATATAAATGTGTGGCTAAGAACAGCCGTGGGCAAGTGTTTTGTTCGTGTACTGTAACCGTTTTAGAAAAACAAGCAGCGCCCGAGTTTTCTGATCCTAAAAATGTCGATGTTTCTTTACAAGAAAACGAGGAACTACGGTTAGAAGTAATTGTCAGTGGAAAGCCTGAACCGCGTGTCAAGTGGTTTAAAAATAATTTTGCAGTCATGCAAACTGGTGGTCTTAGGTTGGAGCAGAAATCCGGGAAGTATTCATTAGTTGTAGCCAAGGCAAAGCAAAGTGATAGTGGGTCGTTCAAATGTGTCGCTTCAAATATTGTCGGCAGTGTGAATAAAGTTTTCCAAGTGTCTGTGAAAGGTGAGTGTGCAATTGTGAATGCTGTACGCGGGCTGTGCAAAACTTGTCAAGGTTTTTTTTGTTTAGCTGTAGAGCAAGGCATTATTGATTATGTATTGATTATTTGATTTATCTATTGATTGTCGATCAAGTTCGGCAACCGATTTATACGTCGGACGTAATTGGAAGGAATTCGAGGGAATTGATTCATTATTTAAGAATAAGTCAGTTCCCTGAAACATATCTTACAAATCCTTCAAAACTTAGAGTTTACCTATGAAAAATTCCTACTGTGGTCACAGAAACCTTGATAGTGTAAACCTGTTAAATCAGGCTTAGAATTATCAAAACTAAATCATTGTTGACCATAATTTTCCTTGTTTTCAGCTGGGAAAGCGGAAGGGCAATCTCCAGCGTTCCTTGAGGAACTCCAGCCTGTGAAAACGAAGGAAGGAAGATTAGCTCGATTGGAATGCAAACTGCAGGGTCAACCATCGCCCAAAGTTGAATGGCATAAGGATGACGAGAAACTGGACTTGGGAAGCAGAATAAAAGCCGAACGTGAAGGCCAATATTGTGTATTGACTATAAAAGACAGTAAGCCACAAGACAGTGGTATGTACATGTGTGTTGCGTTTAATGATTTTGGTAGCATAGCTACTAATGCTGAACTTGTGGTGGAGTCTGTACTAACTGAGCCAGTGTTTGAAGAAAAGCTTAAGAACATCGAAGTTACTGAAGGCAAGGAAGCAACGTTTACAGTAAAAGTTGACCCAAATTCATCCCCTACAGTAACATGGTGTAAGGACAACAAAGATATAGCCGGCTCTGGTCGGCATATGTTGACTAGCATTGTGGAGGATGGGATTTATTCTTTAGTGATCAGAAATTGTGAGGTTAATGACACTGGCCGGTATACATGTATTGCTAAGAACGACGTAGGAGAGATCAAGTGCAGCGGAAGATTGGAGGCAAAGGCATCCGTCACAGTGCCTGTGTTTGAATCAGGTGACCACGATGAGCCAATAGAAATCGAGGAAGGAGGGAAACTTCAACTTTTGGTAAATGTGAAAAACAAACCTTATCCCAAAGTGAAATGGTATAAAGATGGAAGATTGCTTCTCACCGGTGCGCGACTTTACATCAGGAGTACTGGGGGCGAGTATAGTCTGGAGGTGCCGCGAGTCACCGCAAAGGATGCTGGATTGTATAAATGTGTAGCAACCAGTCCTGGTGGAACTGCTTCTAAAGTGTTCAATGTCACTATCGCAGGTATGGTGATTCATTATATTTGATTTTAACCAGCATAGGATTGCCCTCTAGGGAGTAGAGTTTAGAACTGATTGAGCTACAACCTCGTTCCCAAGCTCGTCCCTCTTTATAGAGCTATCCAGTGTAGATAAAGTTATTGTAGTTTAGCTCTCCTCCTATAATAACAATGGACCATCAATACAGATGGCCTTATTGTACCTCTAGTCGGAACAGTTTAAATGATAGAAAGTTACTTAATTCCTGGTCTGCCCCACCAAACCAAGCACAAGCAAAAAATGTGTAGTCAAATATCTTTTTAATTGTCGATCAATGCTTTTGTCTTCTAGACTCGAGGAAATCAAGATCTTTCGGTGCAACAGCTTCAAACGAAAGTGTTAAACACAAACAAGTCATTCAGGAAAAACAGGTTGCCACAGTGGAACGCCAGGTGCAGGCTGAGCTTGAGAGCGGACTGGAAAGTTTTGAACCATCGACAGATGAGGTTGATAGTGATGGTCAGTTTCAACCTCGGTTTGTTCAGAAACTTCAAGATTTAGAAGTCGTTGAAGGGAGTGCTGCTCGCTTAGATATCATCGTTAAAGGTATGTAAGATCTTAGTGGGGAGGTACTCACGTTTATGAAAAATATGTACTTATTGGTTACAAGAAGAACAGTTCTTGGTACTTATACAGTAAGAACAGTTTAGAACTGATAGAGCCGTCCAGTAAAACTGTTTAGTTTAGATTTCTTCCTGTAGTGACACTGAGGGATCACCCTTACCAAACCTCTAGAAAGAACAGTATAGAACCAATATAACTATTTAGTATAAATAATGCTAGATCATTATAATCTTTCAATGATTTCCTTTCTTCTTTTACAGGTAACCCTGAACCAGATGTATCGTGGTACAAAGATAACCAGGCAATTTTTGAAAATAGAAGAATCAAATTTCTGTACGAAGATGATGGCTTGTGCTCACTAGTGGTCAGAGATATTACGACTCAAGACAGAGGGAAATATAAATGTGTTGCAAGCAATAAGAAAGGAAAGATACAGTGTAGTTGTGAACTGTTTGTCGAGGGTAAGTTGGCGTGAAGGATATTTGGCTGTTTTAATTTTATTGTGTTGTTGACAAGGCCTGCTCATGTTCTCTATGTAGTTTACATTTATTTTCCTTTTCAGTTCATGGGTTTGAAGGATCTTTAACGGAATCAGATACAGAGCCTCTGACACCGAAATCTTTATCAAGGTTCGTTGTTTAACGAGTATTTAATTTTAACTTTGGATAGTGGATTACTCCATCAGTTCTAAACTGTTCTTTCCAGAGCCAACCCTTATTGATACGGTGTTACTACAGGAGGAAACCGAAATACAGGGAGAAATTTTGCGGTGTTTGATAGAGTCAAACCAGTCTTTCGAGACATGGTCTGGAAACTCAGTAAACTTCAAAGCGGTTATAATGAGCTGGGATTTTATGTTGAGCCGTACCTTACACCGTGCACATCCTTTGTTTTAGGTTTATTAATATTTAAATAGCATGGTTGAATGACTGAACTGAAACGTTGCTATTGGATGATTCGTTCATTATACTGAAATACAATGTGTTCATTGACCGTGCACCGTGCACAAAACTGCATAAACGCGAACAAATAGATAGAACAAAGACTTTAGCGGAGTTTCCAAATCATGTTTTGAAAGACTATGGTCAAACCGAAGGAGATCAGGATTTTAAAATGTATCTTCTTTTAAATAACCCTTTAGTGAATTCCTGTATGACAGCGAAGAAGATAGAGCCGCACAGCAGGTTGAAGAAACTCCTAAAATATCCCTTGTTTTGCGAAGTAAAACTGTCAGCCCTGGAAGTACAGCCAAGTTTGCTTGTCGCTATCAGAGTAAGACCAGAACTACGGTGGAGTGGAGTAAAGATGGCAAGCCTGTAAGACAGGACTCTAGGCATAAAATGGAACATGATGGGGATTTGTGTGCGTTGACAATTCTGAGAGTGAATGCAGATGATGTTGGAGAATATACTGTTGTGTTGAAAAACGACGCGGGACAGTCGAACAGTGCCGCTTCGCTTTTAGTTGAAGGTAGTATGTGATAGCTTTGTCAATTCAATGCTGTTCTCCCTAGATAAAAAGTGAGGCCCATCTATTATTGATCCAGTGTTACGACTGCAGGAAGCCTAAACTAAACTAAACTAAACTAAACTAAACTAAACTAAACTAAACTAAACTAAACTAAACTAAACTAAACTAAACTAAACTAAACTAGCTTTATTTACACTGCATAGAATTAGTATATGATAGCTTTGTCAATTCCATACTGTTCTCCCTAGATAAAAAGTATATAAGGTCCATCTATTATTGATCCAGTATTACTACAGCTTTATTTACACTGGATAGTTCTGGATAGTTCTATCAGTTCTAAACTGTTCTTTCTCGAGAACCAGTAAAGGCCATTTCTTATTGCTAGTCCAGTGTTAGTGCAGGAAAGAAAACTAGTTTGGCAGGCAATATCTTTTTCCTAATTATATCGAGCCCTGTCTAGTTCTTCTTCATAATTCGAATTCGTGTATATTACGTGCGACCAAATACTTCATGTATATTGTTCCGATTGTTCTTTAGATACTGCAGAGCCCGAACGAGATGGAATGCCACCGAAGTTTGTACTCTCTCCAAACAAAACTGTCGAAGCTTGTATCACGTGCTCAGCACGCATGGAGTGTAAAGCCGTAGGGGACCCAAAGCCTGACGTGAGATGGTACAAAGAGAAACTTCAGATTGTCTCCAATGATAAATGTTCAGTGTATACCGATGATGGAGGAGTGTGTACATTGATTGTGCAGGATGTCACTTACGAAGATGAAGGAACGTACAAGGCAATTGCTTCAAATGATTTTGGAAAAGTCACTTGCTCTACTAAGTTGATTGTCAAAGGTAAACAGAGCTTCAAGTTGTTGTAATTCTATACTATCTAAGAAAAATTAGAGAGTTTAAGCAAGACAACGTAGTACGATGATCTAGTTGACAATTTTTGCTCGTCTGCGCTTACCACAAACAGTCACTATGGCCAAAGATGATGGCCAGAAGCGTGGCATATAAATATGAGTAATCATGCTTTGAATAGGGATGACGGTGCTTATTTGCCAGAGGAATACATGTATCTTATTGGCAGATGACGTCATCCCTTGGGTATATAAGAAGCCACATTGCAACTTTAGTTCACCCCTGGTGAAGACACTAGACTGAAGTGTCAAAACTTTGGGTCTTGATTACAATTCGTCTGGGCTTTGTGTTCATTTTAATCATTTATATAAACCAGAGTAGCAAGCGAAAACATGATTGATATACCTGATTGCCGTGAACGAACAAACTTTACTTGTGGTTGTTTAACGTGTCTTTCCGTTATAGATTCATGTCTCCCTGTTAATGAATACTGACCAGCGAGACATACAACTATATCCTGTCTTTATTCTTCTGCCTTCGTTCAGAACGAAATTCAAGACGAATTTTTCCAATTCGTTCTGAACGAAGGCAGAAGAACGAAGTTCAAACTGCAGTTTTTTTGTTAGTTAGTTGTGAAAGGCAACTAAAATGGATAACTTTCCGAAAGGCACACGAGTTTGCTATAGCTTTTTAGTTGAGACTTGTGAGTAGTTTTTTGGTAAGATCGTTTTAATCTTTTTCCTGAAGCTGGAGATGTAAGCAGTGATGAAAGTGACACCCGTAGTGGGAGTGATCAAGGCTCTATCAAGGAAAGGTAAGGATGAGATGAAACTGCTCCAATTCATCTCGTATGAGCCTTTTTTTCTTTCTATAATACCATAGCCGCAAAGAAAATAAACTGTTATCCTCAAATTAAATTATTGTAAAATATATATTCAACATATACACGATTAGAAATGTATTTAAAGTGTTTTTGACCTTGCTGTCAGACGATTTAGCACCTTGAAAATCTGCGTACATAATGAAATACTTTTAAACACATTTTTAAGCGTTTAACTGTTGAAAATATATTTTACAACCATTGATTTTGAGCTTAACAGAATATTTTTTGGGCTGCCTATGATAATACCGTAAGTACTATTCACAACATGAGCAACCGTGTTGTATCCATAGTTGTATCGGAGACTCCAACCGAAGGCGAAAAACGTTTTGATGAGAACATTCAACAATTTAAAATAACTGAATGGTTTTGGTGAGGAAATTGAACTTAAAGTTTATGTAAATCAGCATGATTTTGTGTTTTCTTCATGAATTATTCATCACAATACCATCTATTACAGGCCAATTTCACACTCACTTCGAACCAAAAGAACCACAACCCCAACTTCATCCACCGACTCTAAACGATTGCCGGAGTTTACCGTGCCATTACGAGATAAACAATCCCCGGCCGGAACAACGGCCCGTCTTTCATGTCGTGTCGTCAGCAAGAGTCGCTTCACTGCAAAGTGGTACAAAGATGGTCAGCCAATCAGAAGTGGAGGACGCCATGACGTACAGAGCGATTTCGCCAGTCAAACATTGATCATCCGAGATTGTCGAGTTGAGGACTCGGGCGAGTACAAATGTGAAGCAAAAAATCTTGATGGCGTCAGCAGCACGGTTGCCATGCTAACCGTTCAAGGTATGTCGCTACTTAAAAATAGATCCGTTTAGTGAACGATTCATATGTACAGTTTTGAACTTTAAATATGTGATTTTCGAAAACTTCTCTTGAGCTGGGGAGGCAAAAAATCTCCCAAAAAATTTTTTACTTTGGATTGACTAAAATGATATTTTTTTTCCTTGATCAGGTCGTAGTACTCCTGGCCGTCAACCAGTGTCAGTAAAACAACCATCTAGAGGACAGTTTACTTGGTCGAAAACAAGTCAAGATAAAAGCCCTGAAGCATCACAAACATCGAAGACAACAGGAGTTTCAAAAAGTTATGGAAGACAGAAAACAACCGAAACGAAAGCACAAGATGTTGAAATGTAAGTTGCTTCGGTGTAAGGTTAAGCTCGAGGTAGTCGAGGTTAGGTTTACAGGCACCCTGCGTGTTTGGAGTTGGTCCAGTATATTTACCAGTACGCCTTCAATGGTCCGTTTACAGTTTGCATAACCCTTAGCTTAACAACAGTGCCATCCAGTGAAGATTCAGTGATCGAAATGATTCATTGTCTTTCCATTTTCTTGAAAATCCCACTGTTGTCCATGCCGTTGTTTTTACATATTTGTGAGGTTGTGGCCCTTTTCCAAAAACCAACCCTTTTCCACTCATCACAAAAACCAACTCGCAAGTTTGCTGCGAGTCCTTGCATCTAATTAAATAAACTGACGAGCATTGGGACTGGATGAAAGTACTCGCAGCCAGATTGTGGGTTGGTTTTTGGGATGAGTGGTAAAGAGCTTCATAGGAGGACATTTTCAACCTCTCGTTCAAAGTATTGTTTCGTATTCTGGAATTGTGAGATTTTCTATACTCATAGATACGCGCTTTACATAATATAAAGTATTTGTATCTTGTAATAAATAGTTTTCTTTCTTCTTTTTCAGAGAGACGGAGATCAAGCAAGTGACTGGAGATATAACAGAAAGCGCACCACCAGATGTTGCCCAAGGTACGTGTGTTGTCTGCGCAATCGCAGAACATATTTTGTTATAGCTCGCATGCCTAGTTACCACTGTTCTGATAATGTAAGCATAGAATGGAAGTATGTAACAAAGGTTATATATGTGAGTGAATTGGAAGGCACCTTAGGTCTATTGTGTATAAGGAATGATTTTTGTGATGTTACTCTGAGTGTATATCCACACCTGGCAAGCTTGAAAAATATGCCTGGCCACGGTGGGAATTGAACACCAACACAGGAAAAAATCAAAAAAGTCAAGGAATGATTCGTTTAATAAAGATGTTATCACGGCTTTGCCATAAACATCCAAAATCACATTTCAAAGTTGAATTAGCTTTGTTTGTTTGATTCAAGTAACAGTATAAAGTTCATTCAAAGATCTTTTATGGTCAGGAAAAAATGTTTCGTAATGCGATTCTACCCGGCTAGCCCTTAAATGAGCTAATCTTTTGTTTCTAACGATTGAGAAGTGCCTACCGCATTATGCCACGCGCCAGGCGGACGTGAGGTCAGCCCAAGGGGAGCAATCACTTGCATTTCAAAAATAGATGAAAATATCTGTGTGATTTTCAAAGCAGATAACGGAATATCTCGACGTCGGTGGTCATGCACGCAAAGTCGCAAACTGTACAATTACAACAACCCTGCTTCTATTTGAAGAGAATTTGTTCTAGCGAGTGTCGGCTAAGTTTGGTTTTGGTAAGTGTAAGTCAGTCAGATTTAAAAGTTCGTTCGGATAGTTAATCCACTTGCCTATTCTAACCTAGATTTGATACTGTTATACTATGTGTTAATGTATACTTAATACAGTCTTTCAGAAAATTGTTATTTTCATAAAACATAGCAGCACAGTACAACGTAGTTTTACATTGAAATTAAATGGATACAATGACAGCAAAGTGAAGCCAAGTTTGAATGAAGTATTATTTATTGAGATTGGAAAAGCAGATGGTGTCTTGCGACAATTTGTGTTTAGATAGAATTTTTGGAATTAATGGTATGTAGAAGAAGGCGTTGTGTTTTCGAACTAAGGTTAAAAGTCGTGTTTAACTTTAAGATTGTAGAAGACAGACAGTATATCTATCATTAATTTTATACTATAGACAATGTTGGGCATTCACTGATTACCAGCGTTTCATTGATTCCTGCAATATACAGTTGTCTCATCTGGTTGTAATTTCGTTTCAATTGCATTTACTTGTGTTCACTCGTGTAGCCAGGTCGTGATAACCTTTCAGTGAACACTTGAGATTTGGACTGGATTGAATCTATAGCAAAGTCATTTCTAAAATGAAATCTGAAACCAAACTAATAATTCACTGAGTTTTTTGCTTAATATCACTTCTGTCACTTCTTATACGCTCTAAGTCTTTGCATAGTTAAGCTAAGTATACTTAGTTAATATATGTATGGTTATGGCGTTGTATACAGGTGGTTTACCACATACGAAATAGTGGCGCCGACAGGATTTTAATTGGGTGGTGGGAACTTAATGGTTGGAGTCACAATTCTAGGAGTGGTCCAAATTGAATTTTTGGATCTCTGAAATGGCATTTTCTACATTGTGGAGGCACTTTGATGAAAATTCAAATATCTGGCCTCCCAATTATGTCATCGAAGTTGAAACAATCCAAAAATGTCATTTAATTAATCTGTGACTCGATTTACAAGTTTCAATATTTATACTTTTTGTGGCCATTTAATTAAGTAAACTTGCGTCTTCCACAAGCAAATCAATTTTAGTTATCACCATGCAAGTTTACATTAGCAACTTATTTTTTAAGTTTGAGTAATTATAAAGTACAGAGTGGAAGTTTCCCTGGTTTGTTAAATTTTCAAATTTTAATAATGATGATTTGTAACCACAAATAATCTGAACATTTTGGAAATAAATGTAAAAGTGTTTGAAATTAAATGTTAATTATTATGTCTATAAACGCCATTTTATGTAAACAAAATGTTTACAGATCTATTTTTCATCACACTCGAAAGTTAAACACATTACTTGCCTAAGACCTTGTGACATTCATTGTGCAACATGTATGGGCCTTTGGTTATAAAACACTCCAGGGAACCCTACACAGTGTTTGCACAAGTTGCCGGTTTGCACGAGACTCACGAGTTATACTGTAGTCAGCTTCAAACTGTTGGCTTGCAATCGTCATGGGTTGGCATGAGAAGGCAGGACAACGTATCGTAAGGAAAGAGTTTTGGGTGTCACTTCTGTTTGTGACTTTTGTTTTGTTATTTCTCAATCTAATGAGAAGCGAGCCATGCTGGAATGCTACGTTTAGTCTTAGGGTCCTACAAGATACGCGTAAGTTTTTGAATTGTGCAAGACTACGTTTCAAAATGTTTCACTTTTGAGTAACTGTGCTTTTGAAGTAAATTACTATCGATTATCGTAGACTTAGCTGCAGGGCTGGGTTGATAAAGTAAGCGGCTGCCTGCATGTGGGGAGGGGGGGGGGCGGTCTAGGGAGTCTTAAATTCATCAGAAATAACTAGTGTGTGTTGATTAGATAGCAACACAACTGAGCTGTGTAACCAAATTATAATGTATCACTACTTTTATTCTTCAACAAGATAACTTCGGGATTTCAAGATGGCAAAAACTAAATCAGTTTTACGACATAGTACGTCGTTTTCGAAAATAACCAGGTTATAAAGTAGAGCAGGTTGAGTAAAAATAACTTTGTTTGCAAGCTTAGAGTGGAGGAATGAGAGCGGAATCGATATTTCAAGTACTGTCCAGCGGTAAACCTCGTGACACCCGTCGGAGTTATGAAAATCCTGATCTAGCGTTAAAGTGTTTTATTATTCACTGTATTTAAAGTGGCTTACACCCGTAGAGCATGTCTGGACAAGTCATCCAAGGGTCGCGTGGGTGTGACGTCCCAAATGAAAGTGAAATCACCGGGGTTTCTTTTTTTGAAATACGAAACGTTTACTTTTAACTTTCGTACTAGAATTCGCGTGAAAATATTTTGCTTTTAACAACACAATTTATTTTCAGCCTCAGGCAGACAGGTTTAAATTACCTCTTTAACAACGTCACAAGACTTAATTAATTTTTGTTTTTGATATTTCTAGGTTTGCAAGAGACTCCTGAACAGCAGCAGGTATAATGAGCTATCAGTGATCAGAGCAATACTCTATACTCCGGAATCGCAGGGCCGGCCATTGTCTCATTTGCAGGCGAAAGGCCTATAGTTGCATTTTGCTGTTTTTGCTCCTGTCCTGAATGGTTTGGTCTTAAATATATATGTTGTTTTGCTCGAAATTTTAATCCACGAAAAAATCTAAAACTTAAGCGTAAAGTATATCGTACATTACTTTGCTCTGACAAACGTTGACAATGTTTTTCAAAGACTAATAGTTATTTCAAGCAGAGATATTTGCATGAAGTATTTAATTAACTAACTAAAGTGTTTGTGTTCACATAGGTTACGGGCTCCAGTCGTTACGTGGCCGTGTCGGAGAGTATAGACAAAGAGACTGGAAAGACGTTCTTGATTCCGGGTGACATTGTTGAAGTACTGGACCAGAATCCAAGTGGCTTGTGGTTGGTTCGACGAACTTCACGCAGTGTGGAGATTGGTTTTGTACTCGAAACCATTTTAGAAGAAACGAAGGGGTATTTCCATTTAACACTTTTTTGCAATGATATACACACGCAAAAACGCACAAGTTGTAACAAACCTGCAGCAGACTTGTACCATTGCTGTTCCAACAACTTGTCAACAGGATGTGTTCGCACTGCTTGTTCCCAGCTTGTTGACAGCTTGCTACAAGGTTGTTGAGCCCAACAGACTTGTTACAAGTTGTTACAACTTGTTATCGTCTTGCAATTCAACAATTTGTAGACAAGTCGTGAGTGACAATCTTGTAGCAACTTGATAAAATAATAATATTGCCACAACTTGTTGACAAGCGTGCTGTATGCCTGTTACGAACACATCTTGTTGACAAGTTGTGTGAGATTTTTGTGTATGTAGGTTAACAAGAATTTGAATTTGTTTAAATTTTAAAAAGTTAGTTTGAATTAATTTAACTTTCCTTCTTTGGTAACAATGGGCCGATCAAGTAAAGCTGTTAGTCTCCACTTATTTCATCTAATTTATTTTACTTTTTTTCCAAACAGCTCAAAAATGGACGATGAAGAGGTTTCTGAAACATCAGGGGTAAGAGAACACATCTTATACTATTTTGGGAATGTAAATTTAACTTATACAGAAAGTCTTCAACTTTTTTTTTCCGATAAACGTTGTGGGCAGAAGATGGTCGTCAATTTCAGAAATATTCGCATTTGTTTAAGCAAGAAAATTAACTGAATTACGTCTCACCAAAAAGTGACTACTTCATATGATGAAAAAAACTGCCAGTTGCCCACCATCTGTTCAGAAGCTGTCTACAAGTTGTGTTCGCACTGCTTGTTCCTAGTTGTAACAAGTTTGGAACAAGCTGTTTTAACAAATTGTAACAAGCTTGATGGCATTATCAGACTTGTTACAAGGTTGTTCTAACAAGTTTGATACAGTCATGATATAACAAGAATGTTACAAGGTTGACGACACAAGACTGTAATAATACTGTTATATCATGACTGTATAGAACTTATTGGCATTGCAACAAGCATAACATCAACAAGGTTTTAGAAGTTGTTAACAGCTTGTTCCATACTTGTTGACAACCTGGGACAAGCAGTGCGAACACAATATGTTGACTACTTTGTTGGCAGACTTGCTACTAGATGTGAGATTATTGCGTGTGTACAAATTTCACAACTTGTCAACAAGATGTGTTCGCAAAAGGCTTGTCAACAAGGTTGTCACTCACAACTTGTTATCAAGTTGTTGAATTGCAGGACGATAACAAGTTGTTGGAACAACTTGTAACAAGTTTGTTGAGCTCAACAACCTTGTAGCAAGTTGTCAACAAGCCGTTGACAACTTGTCAACAAGCTGGGAACAAGCAGTGCGAACACATCCTGTTGACAAGTTGTTGGAACAGCATTGCCACAAGTCTGCTGCAGGTTTGTTACAACTTGTGCGTTTTTACGTGTGTATACACGTAATATAATGTCTTGTGACTCTTGTCTTATTTGTAGACCACAGAAGAATACGAGACCTTATATGTTGCAGCAATTGAATGAAAAGAAGTTCTGTGAGTGACTTGTTGACAAGTTTTGACAATCTTGTACAACGTGAAAGTACCTGTATCCAGCAAGTCTGCCAACAAAGTAGTCAACATATTGTGTTCGCACTGCTTGTCCGCAGTTGACAACTTGTTAACGAGCTGGGAACAAGCAGTGCGAACACATCCTGTTGACAAGTTGTTGGAACAGCATTGCCACAAGTCTGCTGCAGGTTTGTTACAACTTGTGCGTTTTTACGTGTGTATACACGTAATATAATGTCTTGTGACTCTTGTCTTATTTGTAGACCACAGAAGAATACGAGACCTTAGCATACCACATAATCTTGACCAACTACAAGGCAACGAACGAAAACGAGGTGACAGTATCAATTGATGATGAAATAGAAGTTCTGGATGATGGTGACTTGGATTACTGGTTCATTGACAATCTTTCTACTGAACGTGAAGGTGTAGTACCTTCGTATCTTGTGCAGCAAGTCTCTGAAGAGGAGTTCAAACGTGCTCCAAAAGATGAGCATGTCCGCGTGAGAGAAGCGAAGAACCAAAGAACGTAAGTATTTCTGAAAAAATGAAATTATTAACTTTGTCTTGTCTTGTCCTGTCCTGTCCTGTCTTGTCTTGTCTTGAGGGGTTTTCAAAACAATGAAAAGACAAATTGCACATTTTCATTCTTTGGATCCTGACTGGATGGCATGGAGAACAATTAAGTGGGGTTTTCAAAACAATGAAAAAACAATGGTACATTCTGGTCACTGGATCATGACTGGATGGCTTGGAGAACAGTAGGGTTTTCAAAACAATGAAAAGACAATTGCACATTTTGGTCACTGAATCGTGACTGGATAGCATGGAGAACAGTGGGATTTCGAAAACAATGAAAAGACATTGGAACATTCTGATCACTGATATTCTAATCGTTTATTTTTTCCTTAATTCTGATCAACCAAACCGTTTTGTAGAAATGTTGTCAATGATCTTATTGACGGTGAAAGGAAATATGTAAAGCTGCTAAGATTTATTATTGAGGTATGAAGTCAGATTTGAGTTAGCCTGCGATCAGGCTCCCTTTGAGTTCTCTAGAAATTAAAAATTTGCGCAATGTTTTTCAAAATGAATTGTAATCCATGTTTTTCAAAATCACATGATTTTGTTTTTTTTAGAATCACCTGGTTGAGATGGAAAGCGATGACCTGCCACGCAGTCTGGTTGGCAAAAAAGATGAACTTTTTTCAAACATCAAAGATATATACACCTTTCATACCAGGTTTGATGCATTTAGACTCTCTCAATCCAGTGGTTTATATAGGTCAGCGTCTAACTGC
The DNA here is from genome assembly GCA_902702795.2 of Paramuricea clavata. NCBI lineage: Eukaryota > Metazoa > Cnidaria > Anthozoa > Malacalcyonacea > Plexauridae > Paramuricea > Paramuricea clavata. The sequence goes on from CACRXK020002181.1 coordinate 37,382, forward strand.
GATTCTTCTAAAACCTTGGGAACGCTAAGAAATACTGTTCGAGACCATATCAGAATTTTGATCTTTCCATCCTTGGAAACTATATTAGCTTCCCTGAGAGCAACATAGCCAGGAGTCAATGTTTTCTGGTTCGTCCACCTTCGGGAAACATGGCTAGGAAACAGTGTTTCCTGACTTGCTCACTTTTGGGAAACATGGCTAGGAAACCATGTTTCCTGGCTTGCTCACCTTCGGGAAACATGCCTAGAAAACCGATGTTTCATGATTTGACTACCTTCAAGAAACGTGGCTAGGAAACAATGTTTTATGGTTTGCCCACCTTTGTCTCCGGAAAACACAACTAGAAAACAATGTTTCCTACTGGTTTACTCATACTCACCTTCGGGAAACATGGCTAGGAAACTTTACAAAGTTTCCACTTTACAAAGTTTCCTTGGTTTGCCCACCTTCAGGAAACATGGCTAGGAAACATTGTTTCATGGTTTGCTCAGCTTCCGAAAACATGGGTAGGAAACCATTTTTCATAGCCTTTACTCACCTTCGGGAAATACAGCTATAAAACAATGTTCCCAAACAATGTTACGAGCCTTTGGTCGATGAAAGTCGAGCTTTGTACCTGTGTGTATGTGGGATATACGGCATATAACAATATGTATTTTCCATCTGTAAAATAGAACCTTTCTTCACGAACTGGAAGCCTGTGTTAACGACCCAAATGACTTGGCCAAAACGTTCCTACGACATGTAAGTCTACATTTGAATGTAAAATTAACGTCTACAGATATTGTATAGTGTACTTTAGGTTAACTATGTCCACCATTTTCTTTTCATTGTTTTAGAAAAAGAAACTGCAAATCTATGCGAAATATCTTCAAGATCGAATCCTCATGGAGTCACTGCTTTCTCAACCTCAAATCAACGACTTTTTTAAGGTTTCTCCTACAAACATAACATTATAACACTATATTGTATATTGTGGTTCCATATATACAGTGTGTATAAAATTAAAAAAAAGGTAATCGAACTTCGACGCGCTATTGTATCTGAATTATTCTGCGTATGAACGAAATTTTTTCATATTCGGAAAGATCAGCCTTTTAGCTGTTGAATGATATGTTCCTCATGCCAAATGGATAAAAACGGAGCAAATACGAATCCGATAAAAATGTTAGTCAGAATCGCATATTTTCACCGTTAAGGAACTTTAGTTGTAGATGAATTTCACTTCAACAAACTGCTCACATATTCATAATTATTATTAAGTAGGAATAAATCTTAGCTGAGCTATGACAATTTCGTGATTAATTGCTTTTCTTTTGTTATGCACTGTTTTAATTAGGCACAGAGGTGAAAATATGCGACTCTGACTAACATTTTTTATCGGACTCGTAATTGCTGATTTTTTCTCCACTTGGCATGAAAAACATGTCATTCAACAGCTAAAAGCCTGGTCTTTCCGAATATTGAAGTTCGATTACCTTTTTTTTATACACACCACTGCAGTAGCGCCTTGATATGACGCACTGATACGATATACTGATATATATTCATAATACCAGGAATTCCAAGAAGACACAGAAGATCCTCTCTTTATCACAGACTATCTGAACAAACCTATGAACAGATTACAAGAATATGAACACTCTCTCCAGGTATACATGTTACGCGCAACCTTCACTGCTAGCCTGGCTACCAGAAACAAGAATAACATAATTCTTTCTTCTCTCCATTAATTTTAAATTTGATGGAAAAAGAACAAGAAATTGCGTCTTTCATTTATCTTATAATGGCTTGCTTTTCTCTTATCTTATTATTTATCTTATAATAGCTTGCTTTAATGGCTAGCTTTTTTCAATGAATATAACTATTAAGATAATCCTCTTTCATTTGCACTTTTTATTAAACTTATTGTCCGTTTCTTCATAAAAGAGTCTTAGATGTTTATTAGTTACTCTCAATCGTATTGTCTTTTACCGACTTTTAATTTTCATTCGCGCGTGACTAATCCCCTTGCATGGGTAAATACCATGACTAAATAGTGCAGATATATATTGTCCAGTTTTCTAGCTATATTTAGTACTATGTACGATACAGTACTATATTAAACACGTAAAATTCGGCCATCACTATATTCTAAGAGACAAAAAGGTGCCATGTTTTTTAGTCCACTGCTAAATCTGTCAAATTTCATTCAATTTTTTCATTGGTCAGTTAATTAGTTCCCAGACTGGTTAATCTGGGATGATTACTATTAAGACACTGCCTGTGGGACGTATACAGCAATTGAATAGTTGATCCAGTTAGTTTGATAAAGTTTGTATTTTTATCGTTAAAATATGGTATTCGTTCTTGTTCAAAAGGAGCTGTTGAAGTACACGGCGAGGGCGAACTTGAAATGTCGCGATGTCGAGGTAATTCATATATTTTTGTGATTTCTTGATTATGTAGTTATTGCCGGCACAGTGATTACTGCTTCCAGCAACACGTTTTTGTATGATTATAATTTCACCTCAGTCACCGATGAGAGAAGAGTGTTTCCAGTTTGAATCTGCCAAATACCCTAGTTTTCTTCGGGTACTCTGATTTCCTCGTTCTTGTAGCAGCACTGGACCAATAAGGAATGTCCCTTCGAGAGAACATAGAGCTTATAAAGCTTTCCAGTCTAAATAAGGGTGGTGTTTATTGTAACTTTGCAAACATATTTTCATTCCCATAGGAAGCGTTGCAGGTTGCATCCAACCTGAGTCAACAGGCCCAAGGTGTTCTACGTATAGCATCGCTTGATATGTATTCTGTAAGTATTTGTAGTGCAATGGAAATATTGAAGCCTCCCCACTATGAACGTTTCCACTACAACCAAGCAAATAATTACTTACAAATTTTAATTTTAAATTCTAGTAAAATTACCTGGGCTGGTATTGTTAAAACCTAGAAAAACTATAAGGGCTTATCAAAGCTAGGCTATCATATATACAGAAAGATAAATACATTTGTCTGTTGAAAGTTGTCAAAGTATATATAGCTTAACTATATGCAATGTATATTTTATTTCAAACTTCTCCTCACTCCAGGGTGAAATACCATTGCAACAGGCTGGAAAACTACTCAGACAAGTACGTTATTCCTCTTAAATTTCATGATCTGTTGTTGTCGTGCATTTTTAATTTCAATATATTTCTTGCGCCTCGTTATAGCGATTGTTTTCTTTTTGATTTTTAGGGAACTGTTCTGTTCTGGGATGACAAACCACGAGGAAAGGGCAAGGAAAGGGAAATATTTCTGTTTGAGAAAGTTTTGATCAATGCTCGAAAACGGGAAGATGGGAAGAGATATACTTGCAAGTTTGCAATGAAGGTACAGATTAACTTAGGATCGTATTACTTTATCATTCCTTTGTATAGTTGCTTAATTTTGCATAATAGGGCGCAGGAAACCGGGGGAGGCGCCTCCCCTTATTTTATAAAGGGGAGCCGGAATAACTCCCCCCCCCCCAAAAAAAAAGAAAATTATTACAAAAATTGTGCTCATCGGCCAATTAATAATAATAGTAGTAATAGTCCATCCTGTCTCACAGATAGCATAGACACTGAAAACTAAACGCCCATGTGTTCGGACATCAAGTCCAAAATCAACCAGGCTTCTATTAATCTTCTATTGTTTCGTTGTCATAGATCTCGAGTCTTGGTGTGACTGAAGATATCACAGGACAACCAAAGAAATGGTCGCTTTGGGTTGGGAACTCTGCACAGAATCCGTCAGTGCTGCATACGTTTGAGGTGAGAGGGAGAATATGAAGTGTACGTAAAACGGTTTGGAGATCGCGCTTAAAATTTGCATACAAATAACTGAACTTTTTTGTATAGGGGAAGACGATCGAAGTGAAGGAATCGTGGATCAACGCTATCAAAGATTTAATTGACGCTCAAGGTATAATAGTAGCTAAACACTAACTGTGTCTCTGTTAGACAGCTCTGTCAGTTCTAAACTTTTTTCCTAGATGTCCAGTAAGTTATCCCTTTTGGTCATGTTGATCAACTAGTCAGTGCTTTTTTTTTATAAAGTATTCCAAAGAGGTTGGAATCCCAGTGTAGCACAGGCCTTTAGCATACATGTTTCTTGTAATGACACTATGTTTCCCAATATTAAGGTGAGCAAAAACCATCAAAGAGCAAAGACGACAAACGAAACCTTGCCCCAGCCGTTAAAGAAAGAATACCAGCTGGTTCAAGTCACGAAGAACTATTCACAGAAGTAGAAAAACAATATGTCGTTGTTACAGCGCCAAAAGTTTCACCCAAACCAAAAAAGCCTGCCAAGGATAGTTCGTCTTCCAGTAAGACGACTAAGGAATCCACGCTGAGAATGGACGTTGACACTGAGACAGTGGACGGGAATGTAGAAGGAGGTAATTTATGTGAATAATGTGGTTGTAATGACGTTTTGAAATATCATTCAATAAATAGTATGGTAGAAGTATTGTTTATTCATACTTCAGTACACATGCGTTCTGCATCCATTTTTACCAAGCACTAGTCGTAGACTGGCCCGGGGTAGACTGCTTGGATTTTTGTCTTACATCCTTTTCTGTCCCTTGTCGTGTCGACCGTCAATTCCTTGATCTTCTTTTAAACAGTCTATTCATTATTCTATGTTTCCATTTATCTCCAGTTCCATAAACTCTCTTCCATCTCTTCTTATTACTTATCCATAAATCTTAAACTTGCTTCCTTTACCTTCTCTGCGATGTCTACCACCCTACATCTCTTAATCTCTTCATTCCCGGATGTCTCTGACCGGCTTTCCTTCATCTCTTATTACTTATCCATAAATTTCAACCTTGCTTCCTTCACTGCAATGTCTACCAACATGATCACTTTTTCCCATAATATCTCTGACTGACTGTCCTTCATCTCTTCTTATTACGTGCCCACACCATCTGAGCCTTCTTGCTTCATCTTTTCTGCAATGCCTACCACCCCACATCCTGTTCTGATCTCATCATTCCATAATGTATCTGACCGGCTATCCTTCATCTCTTCTTATTAAGTGTTTATACCATTTCAACCTGCTTCCCTTCAGCGAAACCTATTGGGATCCATCTCAACATTCGTATTTCCATCCTTCTCATTAGATCTTGTTTTTCTGCATCATGCACTACCAGTACCGGCCTTAGCGCCCACGGCCTATATCCTCAAAACTTCAATTTATCTGTGATTTTATAGCACCGCCAGTAATCACCAAAGGCCCAGGATTTACACGAAGTAAACAGGCGAGACAGTCGTGTTCACATGTAATTTTGGAGGAGATCCTGAACCAACAGTAACTTGGAGCAGAGATGGGGTAACGATAAAAGATGAAGGTCGATTCATGATTGTCATTAAGAAAGGTTACACGGAACTTGAGATCGAGAAAGTCCAATATGCTGATGCAGGAACTTATCAAATAGCTTTGGCAAACTCAAATGGCAATGCTTGGGCTGAGGCAATACTAGATATGAATGGTAAGTCTCTTGGTAGTTTTATTTTAGAAAGAAAATCTTTTTCTCAAATTATTGTGAATCAATTGCAAGACTACTACCTATAATGAAAAGACTTTACCTATAATGAATAGACTTTATTTTCTCGTTCTGAGAACTATCGGTTGACCACCAGATGCTACACGATAGTGCTTAAAAGGGAATATGACTCGAAAATTGACGGTGTTATTTTTTAGTCTAATTTGAAAGATCGTTGAAAACTGTAGAGTAACTTCTTTGACAGACTGTTGTTTTCTTGCTTCGTTTTGGAGATATTTCATTTTGTATGATGCGCAAAGGACCAACTTTCTACGTCACATATGTATAATGACTTACTTTAAAATGTTATATAATTTTGTCACCATCAAATAAATTCGCTCAAAATGAATGATGAGCACGAGATTTGTCCACAATAACACCCATGTAGGTTTTCTATTGATTGTGTTTAGTCGTATTAAAGATATACATGCAGCTTTTAGGGCTAACGCCCGTATTCTAAAAGCTCACTCACACTCAATGAGTGGAGGTTCAATCTGAGCTTCTCTTGAGTGTCAATGCTGTTTTTGAATAGCTGGAGGGTTAGTGTCATACCTTACTATGTGATTACTCACCCTCCAGCTATTCAAAAACAGCATTGACACTCAAGAGAAGCTGATTGAACCTCCACTCATTGAGTGTGAGTGTGAGTGTGAGTGAGCTTTTAGAATACGGGCGTAAGTCATTACGCATATGTGACGTAGAAAGCTGGTCCTTTGCATATACAAAATGAAATATCTTCAAAACGAAGCAAGAAAACAAAAATCTATCAAAGAAGTTACTCTACAATTTCAATGATCTTTCACATTAGAAAAAAATAACACCGTCAGTTTTCGAGTCATGCCCTTTAATGAAACCCATCTATCAGAGGGAGGTATTTTGAGTATCATCAATCTAACTTCAGAATATTCTTCTTCTTTACAGCTCCACCTAACATCACGAATGCACCAAAAGGCGTAGTGGCCAAAGCCGGATCATCCGCTCGCTTCCCGTGCAACTTTACCGCCCACCCTCAGCCATCGATCAAATGGTCTAAAAACAACGTGGAAATTAAGAACGAAGGACGCTTTCATATTTTAATCGAGGAAAATTATACCCAGCTTGAAATTACTGACCTGGTGAAATCTGATGATGGGAATTACAGAGTTGATTTACAAAACTCAGCCGGTAGTTACTGGGCTTCTGCTGGATTGGGTGTTACAGGTGGGTAAGAGAAGATATCTCAAACGTATAAGGGTATGTTGTATAGGTAGTACTCTATAATAATCTACTTGAAAAAGATGTCTCAAACGTGGTGGTCTAGTGTAGGTAGTATTCGACAATAAGCTGTCTTGATTTGTGTCTGAACTAGCTGATATAGCTATCTCTATTGTACAAGTGTTCATGTTAAGATGTCTTCTTTATGCAGGTGGCGAGATAACAGAAACCAACAAGAAAGAAACTGTAAGTAGTCAGAAGACCATCAAGCAATGGCGAGGTGAACCTGGCAAACACTCCAGTTTTAAACTGCAGTCAACGCAGTCACACGAAACACGTTCGCACGGTGAAACTACTGCTGATAACCAAGAACTCGCATGTAAGTTTGGGATAATTATTATTGAGACTCTTTCATGCACTTGTCTGATTGAAATTTCCCGTCAGTCGCATGTCAAGAGAACTTTCGTTCAGTTCGACTCTACCAAACAGCGCACGTTTTCTTCGGACACTTCGGGTGGTTGCTCTAGTAACACTAGACAAATAAGGGATGAACGTTACTGCATCTTTATGGAAAACAGTTTGGAATTGATAACAGTTTAGAGCTGACAGAGCTATCCAGGATAAGATTAGTATAGTTCACAAGTTTCCTCGTGCAATGACATAAGACCAATAAGGGATAATATTTGCTGGACCTCTAAGGAGAATACTTTAAAACTGATAGAGCTATTCAGTATAAAGTTAGTTTAGTTTGGGTTTCCTCTTATCGTGGCACTTAGAGAGAACAGTGTAGATCATATTGACCCATCCAGCATAAATAAAGTCAGTCTGTCCGTGGAAAGGAAATACTGATGTTTCTTTATTTATCTAGCTCCCCCGGGCTTCACGAAAACTCCTAAAGGGACAGTTGCTAAAGCAGGAACCAATGTTACCTTCCCAACGATATTCCATGGTGATCCTCAGCCCTCTGTAGTATGGACCAAGGACGATGTGGAAATAAAAAGTGAAGGAAGATTTAATATCAGTACCAGTGAAGGTGCGAGCACGCTCGAGATCTTCAACGTAGGCAAGGCTGATAATGGCTGGTATAAAATCGCATTACAAAACCCTTCAGGCTGGGCATGGGCAAGCGCACAATTAGTTGTTACCGGTAAGTTCATTAATTAAAATACCATGAAGTTATATACAAAGATATCGATGACTATAAAATGTACTTCTCAGAAATAACCAGATAATAGACGCGCGCTCCCGAAATGCGGTTTGAATTGCGTTCCAGTCGGACCGCGTTCCGGACGTGCCCAAAACGTAAACGGGACGCGCTACAGCATTATGTTACTTCTGGGCAAGTGTAGTAGGAGTATGGTTTCTGTATACCATCACCTTAGGGTAGCGAAATTGAGAAACATGTATTGTGCTGGCTCTTCGTGATCTTTAACCATGCATGCTTAACTATACAGTCAGTCCGCAAAGACACGATGCGGGCATAAGCAGAGGATTGTCTTTCTGTGGTCAAACTTCTCTTTGCAGCACCCTCGTCCCCCCCCCCCCCCC
>CACRXK020002182.1:0-32074 GCA_902702795.2 Paramuricea clavata
GTACAAACATCCTAAAACTGACTTGTTGAATCCACATAACTCGCGAACCGGAAACGAACTGGTGCGAGAAAAACACATCGTCAAGAATAGTGTGCTGCCTTCGGCAGCAATCAACATATAAATTATATATTTAAAAATGTCAACATTAAAGATTGAACTTGGTTCGGGTAATCTCAAAGGTTCATTTGGTTTCGGTAAGAAAGAAGATTATACTTATGACGTGCCTGAGAATGCTATCCATGTTTCAATGCATCACGAAGACAAGAGTTCTGACACACTCAATATTGGTAATGGAAACGGCAAAGTCACATTACGTTGGGATAAAGCTGCAGGAAAAGCTCATGTTCATGCTTGGGTCAATGGTGCTCTTGGCAGCCCAAATGAAGTGAGATGGACTGTTCACCGTTGGATCAAAGCTTGAACTTCACTTTGTTTATATCAACAATGTGAAATTCAACCTTACTGTCTCGTGACCTTATTCAACTCGGTCTGATTATAAATGAACTAGATATATCATTGCAATATAAATGTTTTGGTTACTTCAATTTACATTTAATATAACCACGGTCGGAACAATTTAGAACTAATTTATACAGACTATAGTCCATAGTCTATATACTCTTCATTGCTACGAGAAAATAACTAGTCATGATCATGTCACGAGATTAATTAATTACACCTAAAATACATGCATGACCTTCCATTTCCGCTTGTGCGGCTTGTTGTCATTTTGGTATATTTGTTCTGTTAATACTGTAGCTGTTACCAAATAATAGTGAGCTAGACAAATACAGCGGCACCGTCAGTGAAACGCCATTAACAAGTTTCAAAGGCGACTATAAATTGTATTCCCTTGAGCATTCTGGTATGTCGTACTGTAAGTTCAAACCGCGACGTTAAATTATTTACATTATTTTCACGGCTCGTAACCACGCCAACAATTAAAACGTTCGAAGTTCGGGTGTTTTATTTCACTACTTCTATAGTTTTGTTTAAGAGTAAGACAAGTATTTTTGAGAGGCAAATAGAGTTTAGTGAATAGTGATATATGCTTTGGTTCGAATACAAAAATGTAAGTAATTTGGTCTTCTACCTTGCCGTTTCCGGTTGAGCAAATATACGGACAAGTTTCATTTGCTCGTCTGTATACACAACTTTGACAATTTTTACTGTGACAAGTACACTTGAGCTAGCATGGATCTATGCATGCTAGCTTTTGAACAAGTCACTTGTTCAGAAGCTAAAACAAAAGTAAAAATTGTCAAGTACAAATTTGGTCGTCTGTATGGGTCAACAAAGAAAACTTGTCAGAGTAATCTGGGCCAGTTGTTCAAAGGTGGGTTAGCGCTAACCCTTGGTTAAAATTTAACCTGCTGTTTTAGTTTATGTCAGTATTTCTGCACGTCTGTTTAATTCAAAACTTCAGAGAAGAAAACTCCTATCGACTCAGCCAAGATTTCTGAAGAAACATTTCCAAATTTATAGACAAGCTGTCAGGAAGTTTAGGTTAACCTGGGGTTAAGCTAACCTGTCTTTGAACAACCGGCTCGTGACTACTTGCATGCAGTTGGTCAGCGATCTACAGGGTGTCCCCCCCCCAAAAAAAAGAAACCCCGTTCCCCTATAGAAATCACTCTTTTGTTGTTAAAACGTGCATTGTTATACCTCTGGGAATTTAATATAGCTTCTAAAAAGAAAAGCAACACAAATATGTCAAATTACAAATTCGTCTTACCGTCAGTTCGAGTATATAAGAATGGTTCAACTGATTACACAGCAACGAGTATTTGTCGTAACAACTTATAGGTTAATTTAACGACAGTTATTTTAATAGATGGTTTGGAGACTCCATGGAAGTACAATATAACTCAGTAACTATGTTATTGTCCAGCTTTATGCAAGAATTTGGTCCTATCTCGTCACGTGCGTATTGTATTTTCGCTCAAATAACCAATAACAAGTTTGTGGTTGAGTTTAACTTATCCATCCGTAACTTGAACAAATGCTCAATTTAAATATTACTATTGGTTGTGCGGAAAAAAAATACTATACACACGTGACGAGATAGGCCCAAATTCTTGCATAAACCGAAACCAACATAGTTAATGAGTTATATTGTACTTTCATCGAGTCTCCAACCCATGTATTCTATTAACTGTGATTTAACGCAAAGTGTAACCGAAGCGTTAATAATTCCGCCGTTCATGTAAATTAAAGTAAATTCCCAAAGGTGTAATATAATAATAACACGCAAGATTGATTTCTAAAGGGGGATTTTTTGGGACACCCTATATTGTTGTAATAGATAATAATAGCTATTACAGCGGTCAGAAAGCCAAAAACTTGTCATAGAAAATTTGTTGCACATAGACAATTGCACTTGACAAATAAAACTTGCCATATAAAAACTTGTTACACAATTGCACTTCGCAAATAAAACTTGCCACATAAAAACTTGTCATAAGAAATTTGTTGCACATACACAGTGCACTTCGCAAATCAAACTTGCCATATCGAAACTTGTCATAGAAAATTTATTGCACATACACAAGTGCACTTCGCAAATCAAACTTGCCATATAGAAACTTGTCATAGAAAACTTGGCCGTCTGTAACCGCCTCAACAAATTATGCATTTTTCGCTAGATTTACGGAATGTTGCGAAATTTAAATTGTTGCTGTATTTGCACAAAACGCAGTAATATATCGGACTTCAGAGTGTCATAATGGGAGTTTTCGACGAGATCTCGAGCGCACAAGACAAAAGTGTGCAGTCTTATCTGATATTTAGTGAAGCGTGTAGTTGTGTCAACTGTGCCAGTAGATAGCAACATAGTTATATTATTCAGGTGTGCAAATTTAAGTTCTGGTCAAACGAGAGTGAGAGTTGAGAAGAGAGAGTTTGCATGAAAGTTGACTGGATATCACCGCGTAGAGAAAACTCCCATCAAAATTTCAACCAGTTCAAAGACAACTCTCAACAACCGGAGTCCTCGTTTAATCGGGGCTTTAGGGGATAATTCCAGAGCATTCACTTACCCCACAACGCAGTCTTCAATGCAATAGATGCTTTTCTACTCAACAAGACAGCGAGAAGCTCAACTGATTAAAATTATATTTTTTTCCTGATCCTTTTACAATAAGAACATGCTTGAAAACTGCTTCTTGACACATATTAGAAATTTTACTTCACAAAAAACGTTTTGTTCATTACATTCAAAAAAAATAAATTTGCCAAATTAAGCCCAGGAACATTCATAAAAATATATAGTTGGCCGAATTAAGCCCAGGAACATTCATAACAATATATAGTTGGCCGAATTACGCCCAGGAATTATGCTTAAACTGCCGCTCGAGGTATTTTCAAAATTTTCGTATGTTTGAGGACAAGTTGTAAGCTGTAAGAAGTCAGTTACAAACTTTTACAACATATACTTTAATTTTAAAAATTGTAATACCACTTTGTTGATGTGGGTGCAGATGGTTTCTCTAGCTTTGTTGATGTGGGTGCAGATGGTCTCTGGCTTTGTTGATGTGGGTGCAGATGGTCTCTCTGGTTTGGTTGATGTGGGTGCAGATGGTCTCTCTGGCTTTGTTGATGTGGCTGCAGCTGGTTTCTCTGGCTTTGTTGCTGCAGGTGCAGATGGTCTCTCTGGCTTTGTTGATGTGGGTGCAGATGGTCTTTCTGGCTTTGTTGCTGCAGGTGCAGATGGTCTCTCTGGCTTTGTTGATGTGGCTGCAGCTGGTTTCTCTGGCTTTGTTGATGTGGGTGGGGGTGGTTTCTCTGGCTTTATTGATGTGGGTGGGGGTGGTTTCTCAGGCTTTGTTGATCTGGGTGTTGGTGGTTTCTCTGGCTTTGTTGATCTGGGTGTTGGTGGTTTCTCTGGCTTTGTTGATGTGGGTGTGGGTGGTTTCGCAGGCTTTGTTGACGTGGGAAGAGATCGTTTGTCTGGCTTTAACGATGTCAGGGCAGGTGGTCTCTCTGAAGTGGTTTCTGATGCTCGCTGCATATTTATTGACATGGGTACATGTGGTTTCTCCGACTTTCTTAATGTGATTTCTGGCGGTCTCGCAGCATTTGTTGAAGTGGTTTCTGTTGGTCGCTGCACAATTATCGATGTAGGTGCAAATACTTTCTCTGCATTTGTTATAGACTCAATATCCATTGCAACAGAGTCAGCCATCTACTTTGCTATATGTCGAAGTCTTCTTTAATAACAGCAATTATCAAAAACGATTTGGTGATCTTTAAAAATGTTATAGATCACAGGCAATTTTATATTTACTTGCTGAACAATTTGACTTGTTTACCGTTAGAAATGAAAAAGAAACTGGTTTCATTTTCACCCAACAACTTTAATAAAAAAGAGCCGATTTCAATTTCGATATAAACAATTACAGTTTTATCATGGAGTATATTGGCAGAACCATTGAGTATACTGCTGAACAGAAATTTAACTTTTGTAACGATATACAGTATTTTTCAAGCTTGCCCGGTGTGGATATACAAAAAAATCATGATTACAAGATTATATTGATATCGAACGAACTAGACTCAGTTCCGAAATATCACATACTCGAACCAACCTGACCGCGTAGCTCAGTTGGCAGAGCATTGGGCTAGTATTCCAAAGGTCGTAGGTTCGATTCCCACCGTGGCCAGGCATATTTTTCAAGCTTGCCCGATGTGGATATACACTCAGAGTAACATCACAAACATCAAACCACCAAGACAAAAAAAATCTCATCAAAATTCCAACCAGTTCAAAGACGATGAGAGTTGATGAGAATTGACGAGAGTTGGAGGTCTAACGCGAGCAAGAGGTGCAACTCTCAACAACCCTCATCCTCGTTTGATAGGGGCTTTAGGGGATAATTCTCGCGCATTCACTTACCCCACACTGCAGTCTTAGTTTCGATGCAATAGACTCTTTTCTACTCAACAAGACAGCGAAAAGCTCAACTGATTAAAATTATATATTTTCCTGATCCTTTTACAATAAGAACGTGCTTGAAACCAGCTTTTTGACACACATTAGAAGTTTTACCTCACGAAAACGTGTTGTTCATTACGACATTCATAAAAAAAGTTGGCCGAATTAAGCCCAGGAATTATGCTTAAACTGCCGCTTAAACTATTTTTTATGGTGTAAGCGGTTTAGTCTATATTACAAACTTTTACAATATATAATTTAATTCTAAAAATTCTAATACCACTTTGTTGATTTGGGGGCAGGTGGTTGCTCTGGCTTTGTTTATGCGGCTACAGATAGTTTCTCTGGCTTTGCTAATGTGGCTGCAGGTGGTTTGTCTGGCATTGTTGGTATATGTGGAGGTGGTTTCTCTGGCTTTGTTGATGTGGCAACAGGTAGTTTCTCTGGCTTTGCTAATGTGGCTGCAGGTGGTTTGTCTGGCTTTGTTGGTGTATGTGGAGGTTGTTTCCCTGAGTTTGTTGATGTGACTGCAGGCGGTTTGTCTGGCTCTGTTGATGTGGTTTCAGGTGGTTTGTCTGGTTTTGTTGATGTGGCTGCAGGTGGTTTGTCCTGCTTTCTTTTTATGTGGCTGCAGGTGGTTTGTCTACCTTTGTTGATGTGGCTGCAGGTGGTTTCTCTGGCTTTGTTAATGTGGCTGCAGCTGGTTTGTCTGGCTTTGTTGATGTGGGAGCAGCTGGTTTGTCTGGCTTTGTTGACATGGTTGCAGGTGGTTTCTCCGACTTTGTCAATGTGGCTGCAGCTGGTTTCACTGGCGTTGTTGGTGTGGCTGCAAGTGGTTTCTCTGGCTTTGTTAATGTGGGTGCAGCTGGTTTGTCTGACTTTGTTGATATGGTTGCAGGTGGTTTCTCTGGCTTTGCTGATGTGGTTGCAGGTGGTTTCTCCGACTTTGTCAATGTGCCTGCAGCTGGTTTGTCTGGCTTTGTTGATGTTGATGTTGATGTGGCTGCAGGTGGTTTCTCTGGTTTTGTTGACGTGGCTGCAGGTGGTTTCTCTGGCTTTGTTGATGTGGCTGCAGCTGGTTTGTCTGGTTTTGTTGATGTGGGTGCAGGTGGTTTCTCTGGGTTTCTTAACGTGGCTGCAGGTGGTTTCTCTGGCTTTGTTAATGTGGCTGAAGCTGGTTTGTCTGACTTTGTTGATGTGGCTGCAGCTGGTTTGTCTGGCTTGGTTGATATGGCTGCAGGTGGTTTCTTTGGCTTTGTTGCTGTGGCTCTAGGTGGTTTCTCTGACAATCTTGATATGATTGCAGGTGGTTTCTCTGGCTTTGTAGATATGGTTGCAGGTGGTTTCTCTGGTTTTGTTGATGTGGCTGCAGGTGGTTTCTCTGGCTTTGTTAATGTGGCTGAAGCTGGTCTCTCTGGCTTTGTTGATGTGGCTGCAGGCGGTTTGTCTGGCTTGGTTGATATGGCTGCAGGTGGTTTCTCTGGCTTTGTTGGTGTGGCTCTAGGTGGTTTCTCTGACTTTCTTGATATGATTGCAGGTGGTTTATCTGGCTTTGTAGATATAGGTGCAGGCGGTTTCTCTGGTTTTGTTGATATGGGTACAGGTGGTTTCCCTGACTTTGTCGATGTGGGTGCAGGTGGTCTCTCTGGCTTTGTTGATGTGGCTGCAGGCGGTTTCGTCGGATTTGTTGATGTGGCTGCAGGTGGTTTGTCTGGCTTTGTTGATGTGGTCGCAGGTGGTTTTTCTGGCTTTGTTGTGGCTGCAGGTGGTTTCTCTAACTTTGTTAATCTGGGTGCAGGTGGTCGCTCTGGCTTTGTTAGTGTGGGTGCAGCTTGTTTCTCTGGCTTTGGTAATGTGGCTGCAGGTGGTCTCTCTGGCTTTGTTAATGTGGGTGCGGCTCGTTTCTCTGGCGTTGTTGATGTGGCTGCAGGTGGTTTGTCTGGCTTTGTTGATGTGGCTGCAGGTGGTTTCTCTAGCTTTGTTGATGTGGCTGCAGGTGGTTTCTCTGGCTTTGTTGATGTGGCTGCAGGTGGTTTCTCTGGCTTTGTTGATGTGGCTGCAGGTGGTTTCTCTGGCTTTGTTAATGTGGCTGCAGGTGGTTTCTCTGGCTTTGTTGATGTGGTTGCAGGTGGTTTCTCTAGCTTTGTTGATGTGGCTGCAGGTGGTTTGTCTGGCTTTGTTGATGTGGCTGCAGGTGGTTTCTCTGGCTTTGTTGATGTGGCTGCAGGTGGTTTTCTGGCTTTGTTGATGTGGCTGCAGGTGGTTTCTCTGGCTTTGTTGATGTGGTGCAGGTGGTTTGTCTGGCTTTGTTGATGTGGCTGCAGGTGGTTTGTCTGACTTTGTCGATGTGGCTGCAGGTGGTTTCTCCGGCTTTGTTGATGTGGCTGCAGGTGGTTTCTCTGGCTTTGTTGATGTGGCTGCAGGTGGTTTCTCTGGCTTTGTTGATGTGGATGCAGGCGGTTTTTCTGGCTTTGTTGATGTGCCTGCAGGTGGCTTGTCTGGCTTTGTTGGTGTGGCTCTGGGTGGTTTTTCAGGTTTTGTTGATGTCGCTGCAGGTGGTTTGTCTGGCTTGGTTGATGTGGTTGCAGGTGGTTTGTCTGGCTTTGTTGATGTGGCTGCAGGTGGTTTGTCTGACTTTGTCGATGTGGCTGCAGGTGGTTTCTCCGGCTTTGTTGATGTGGCTGCAGGTGGTTTCTCTGGCTTTGTTGATGTGGCTGCAGGTGGTTTCTCTGGCTTTGTTGATGTGGATGCAGGCGGTTTTTCTGGCTTTGTTGATGTGCCTGCAGGTGGCTTGTCTGGCTTTGTTGGTGTGGCTCTGGGTGGTTTTTCAGGTTTTGTTGATGTCGCTGCAGGTGGTTTGTCTGGCTTGGTTGATGTGGTTGCAGGTGGTTTGTCTGGCTTTGTTGGTGTGGCTCTAGGTGGTTTTTCTGGCTTTGTTGATGTCGTTGCAGGTGGTTTGTCTGGCTTGGTTGATGTGGTTGCAGGTGGTTTGTCTGGCTTTGTTGGTGTGGCTCTAGGTGGTTTGTCTGGCTTTGTTGATGTGGCTGCAGGTGGTTTGCCTGGCTTGGTTGGTGTGTTTGCAGGTGGTTTGTCTGGCTTTGTTGCTGTGGCTCTAGGTGGTTTTTGTGGCTTTGTTGATGTCGTTGCAGGTGGTTTGTCTGGCTTGGTTGATGTGGTTGCAGGTGGTTTGTCTGGCTTTGTTGGTGTGGCTCTAGGTGGTTTGTCTGGCTTTGTTGATGTGGCTGCAGGTGGTTTGTCTGGCTTGGTTGGTGTGGCTGCAGATGGTTTCTCTGGCTTCGTTGGTGTAGCTGCAGGTGGTTTGTCTGACTTTGTTGGTGTGGCTGTAGGTGGTTTGTCTGACTTTGTTGGTGTGGCTGCAGGAGGTTTGTCCGACTTTGTTGATGTGGATGCAGGTGGTTTGTCTGACTTTGTTGATGTGGATGCAGGTGGTTTCTCTGGCGTTGTTGATGTGGTTGCAGATGGTTTCTCTGGCTTTGTTGATGTGGGTGCAGGTGGTTTCTCTAGGTTTGGTGATGTGGCTGCAACTGGTTTCTCAGGCTTTGTCGATGTGGGTAGAGGTAGTTTGTCTGGCTTTAACGATATCAGTGCAGGCGGTCTCTTTGCAAATGGTCTCTCTGAAGTGGTTTCTGATGCTCGCTGCACATTTGTTGACGTTGGTGCATGTGGTTTTTCCGACTTTCTTAATGTGATTTCTGGCAGTCTCTGCTCATTTGTTGAAGTGGTTTCTGGTGGTCGCTGCACAATTGTTGACGTTGGTGCGAATGCTTTCTCTGCATTTGTTACAGACTCAATATCCACTGTAACAGAGTCAGCCATGTACATTGCTATATTTTGAACTCTTCGCTTCTTTGATAACAGCAATTATCAAAAAAGCATTTGGTGATCTTTAAAAAAGCTATAGACACAGGCAATGTTATACTTTACTTGCTGAACATTTTGTCTTGTTTACAGTTACAAATGAAAAAGAAACTGGTTTCATTTTCGCCCAACTTCCAAGAAAACGACAAAGCTTTTCTCCGACCTCATGTAAATAATTTTATTATTTTTTGAATGAACTGTTCTCCTGCGGAGTTCTGACAACATAATCTGCTTTTCAATATCAATTCATACAGTTACCACCAAATTGCTGCCACTCGAAACACAAGCTAATTCCAATATATTGTATTTAAAATGTTCGTGGATAAGTTATGTGACACATGAGAACAGGGGTGAACATATTTGCAGTCGTTTGCGTCTACGAATGTACAGTAGCAGATGACAGAAAAATTGCTCATGCTGACGTTAGTCTCCCTCGCAGCCGCTCTTTGTGTCGTTCCTCCCCACGACGTTTAAAGACGTTTAAGTTTTCTCAGAGTTTAAAATCATTAGCTTTATTCACTCAGCATATATACCATGCACTAGTCACTTGCTTAACTTCGGGTCAAAGGCGACACAAACAGACTGTAAAATAATCCATCATAATATTGTCACTGACTCATTGTTGTGAAACAAGATACTATTTGTGTATGCTTAATTTGTCAAGGTCGATTGATCTCCAATCAGCACATTAGACATTGCTCAGTGGAAACGTACACTTTTACTATAGTACATGTACTTATTGCTGCGGAAGGGACCGAGCCTGAAGTAAGCGAGCTGTAGATGGGGATTTTTATCTCAAAACATTCTAGCGCAGTGCATTGTCGTCATGCGCGATCGGATATGCGCAGTAAGCTATTTTTCCGTGGTGCTTCCACGCCGTGGAACCTTGCGTTCCCAGACATTAAGACATGTAAAGGCATACTAGACTTACATTGATTTAGTTCACTGTTCAGCACAATTTTTTGAAGCAAGATAGTTCTGCTTTGCTTATAAAAACATGTTGATAAATATTTGATAATCAGATACGTTTCTTTCTTTTATCCAATTTTATCCTTAATTCGAATTTGGACGTTTTAATATTCACGTGGAAGCACAAGTATTGAAAGACCTTCGGCAGTCCGGCTTCCGATCTATGTTCTTTCTGCGACGTTCATACACGGTGTGAGGTTTGCTACTTTGGCTACTCACACGTCAGTTCTATATTATTATAAAGTTTTGGTTTCTTAGTGTAATAAATCTGTGTATATAATGTGGTAAATGCACCAGCAGTAAACAAACTTGATATGGAATCCGATAACTTGTGTTATATAATTAATTTACCTGTATATTTTCCCTGGCTCACACCTCACTAGACACTAGTTGCTGCGAGCAATAACTGTGCTTTATATAATTTGTACTATTCAGTTCTATTTGCTTTTAATGCCCGCAGCAATCCCTACTTTGCAGGTGCCCTAGTAATATGTATAACTCAATGGTTGCTACGTTGACAACGTGTCCCTAAAATTATGAAATATTCATGAAGCGTGTGAACGTTGCAGGGTGATCAGTCCTTAATTGTGGACTGTTGAGAACAATTTTAAAACTCTACTATTTTAAATTTTAGAACTTTGTCAACGTTCCTGTATTTTACTCTTCAGATTTCACGAATCATGTTTTTTCCACGCGTGGAGGTCTCAAACTTGAGGGAAACTAAAAATGCAATGTCAGCTTTTATTTATTCATTATCAATGCGTCTAGTTTCACGATAAGCACGAGGTAGGTTTTCTCATTTTAAATGTTTACCAAAGCAATAATAGTTATGCCAGTGTAAATTATCTTTATAGAAATATTTATAAAAGCCTTATACTTGGTTTCAAATACTTTTTTGTGAGAAAATGCATGCATTTGTAACAAAAACCGCCATATTTTAGCATTGTCCAGTATATTGGACATTGTGCATTTATGTAATGGAAGTATTGTAATGTGTTATATAATTGCATAATATGTATTTACTTCGCATTTGCAATTAAAAATTAGGATGTTTTCTACTTGTTTTGTAAATATGTATGCACATACTTAGGTCATTTTATGGGTCTGTTCAACCAGTTCCACTTCCACATGCAGAAATGAGTGAAGAGTCAGGACGAAGTGATTCGGAGGACGAGGTCTATATCGCGTGAGACAAGGAAACAACAGATTCCTCCTCAGGTGTGCACAATAAAAATACGTAGAGTAAACAATCATAAATCTAATTTACTTACATATTTGATGCCATCGATTTCGTAAGTGCTCTCTACCAAGTGAAAATGATGAAAGAAAAGTGGCAACAGAAAATATTAGCAAGGGGAAATCAGTAGTGGTAACATCATGGTATGATAACAAGAAAGTAATGATGATTTCCAACTTTGTTGGAAAAGAGCCAGTGGGCAAGTGTACCCACTATGACAAAAAAAGAAAAGGTGAATTTTCCACGACCAGCCTCTGCCGATTTATACAATAACTATATGGGTGGGGTTGATAAATCGGATATGTTGTTGGCCTGGTATCGCATCAAATATAGGTAAAAAAAGTAATACCAAAAAATAGCATTACACCTTCTCAGCCAGTATGCTGTCAATGCCTGGATCAAGAAAAATGAAAATGAAATGACAAGGAAATGGAAGGAACACAAAGTTATTTGAACTTCCTCACTGATATTTGCATCACTCTTCTGTTGGGAAACCCACAATACAGTGGGTCTGATGATGCCCAGCCAACACCGAAGAAAAGAATGAAAGCTGCTGATGTTCCTGAAAGTGTCAGATATGATAAATATGATCATTGGCTAATTCTAATGGATATACCAAATGCGCAGAGATGCAAAATGGAGGAATGCAAAAGAAAAAAATGTTTAGTTGCAGCAAGTGCAAAGTTTACTTATGCGTCAACAAGGGCACTTGCTTTTAAATTGTCATGGCAAATAATTCTATATATACTGTTATAATATCTTAGTTGCCAAAAAATATAGTTACATTGACTCAGCAAATGCTATGCTTCTAGATATTTGTACATAAATATATTAAATGACCTATTAATAACATAGAACTATTTCGAATGAATTTATGTCTAAGACGGATTTGCCCCCCCCCCCCCTCCGAAAATATTGTTAAGTGGTCATTCCCCTTTAAATCGTGAATTTCGAAAAAAAATCAAAAAATTTTCCCCGAGCCGACGGCGCGAAGCGCCGTGCGAGGGTACTAATTCCCCCCGGCTATTTACACCCGGGGAAACGAAAGCATTAGCGGAGTCTAAAGTTCATCAAATATCGCGGGCGTGGGTCACCAACGGTGTTGGGTGGGTGGTCATCCTCACTGATCTCAAAAATATGGCGGACTGTCACGAATAGCGGACACTGATTGGTCCAATTTAAAGTTTGCATTATAACGACTGCATGACGACAGCGATTCAGCGAAATAGCAAACATTTTTTGAGTTGATTTGATGATTGTTGAATTTCTTGCAAATATATTTCATTTTTGCTCGCATTTTTGCAAGATTTTGTAAATTTCAAAAGCTCTCTGAGAAAGGAACTGCGAAAGAATCGGCTAAAAGAAGGGAGCCGACGTTAACGAAGGTAAGTTTGTTTTAAATATTGATTTTATAATGGATTTAAAACCCGACGGCCTTTGCGTATATGAAACAACTAAACAAGACAGCATATAATTTCAGTGTATCTTTAATATTGATTCCCTTTTTTATGATATTGAAATTTTTAAATAAATAAGAAAGCAAACTTATTTGCAAGCGAGAATTTTAAATCATTTTATTGCAAACTCAAAGTTTATTGATAAAGCCATTTTAAAAGGCAGTTTAGTTTTATATTAAAGAACACTAATGACTTTAAAACGCTTTGCGAAGCGTTTGTGGTTGAATTTTACCTTAAATCGAGGCTTATATTACGTATAATAACATACCTAAGATATATATGTTGGGAAATTAATAATTTTGTGATTAAAAGTGATATTTATAAGCGATTTTTCATTTGTAAGAATATTCTTAAAAAATTATCGTGTTACCATGACAACTTAGATACTTCATGTTCGGAAAATACAATGGTTTTGTCTGCAAGGCGAGGGTTTCTGCATGCATGTATTTTCTAGTTTATACTATAAATAGGTACATTAGGTATTATACTTTAAGATAACATGTGTTTTTTGCCTTTTTTTAAAAAAGTTGCTGTAAAAGTTTAGAATTACCTATCTTGTGTTGTTCTGGTTGAAATTCGAAGTAAACAGATGGGAAATTTAAGAAATCGATCAAGAACAAAGCGAAAGATTCCACCGTCAAGAAAACGAGTCACAAACCAAGATGGTGGACCAAAGTATAAAGATCCTGGACCTTCTGCGAAGATTGGCAAGAATACGGAAGCGCTTCGTGATATGTCGAAAAACATTGTAGTACTTTGAAAGAAGGAACTATATTTATGGACTTATTCATACTATTCAATGTATTTAACGTCTTGAAATGCCCAGATTGTGGTTGTGATATCGACTCACATGTTGACATGAAGAAGAAATATTCGAACTACATTGTGTTACAGTGTAAAAATATGGAGTGTGGCTGGAAATATTCTTTTAATTCTTCAAGAAAACAAGGTGGTTCCTATGAAGTGAATGTAAGAGCAGTCCTGGCTTTTAGGGAAATTGGCAAAGGACATAATGCCATGACTACATTCACCAAGATGATGAATATGCCTGCTCCACCAACCCGACGGAACTTCACAAAAATCCAGAATGAAAAAGTTTTGCCAGTTGTGAAGAAGCTGGCTAATGATAGCATGGTCAACAATGCTTATAAGATCAGAGATGTGAGTGGAAATGATGACAAAGATTGTCGATTGTCAATCGATGGGACATGGCAGAAGAGAGGATATTCGTCACACAATGGGGTTGTTACGGTGATCTCCTTGGATATGCAGAAATGCCTGGATGTCGAAGTGTTCAACTTGGTCAATGAACCAATTTTTTAAGGTATCAGACAAGAGTCGGCAATGCCAAAAGTGGGGGCAAAAGATTCAAGATCCAAGGTACAAGGCATCCCACAAGTGCAAGATCAACCACGAAGGAAGTGCTGGCAGCATGGAGACAGCTGGGGCTGTTAGAATTTTTGAACGGTCGCTTGCTACACGAGGGCTGAAGTATACCAAAATGCTTGGAGATGGTGACTCCTCAACATACAGCACCATTGTTGAAAGGGAACCATATGGCGAGGATTGCATTCCAGAAAAATTGGAGTGCATTGGCCATGTCCAGAAAAGGGTCGGAAGTCGTTAACGCGGAGACTGAAGACTTCTAACAAGGGATTGAAATTGGCTGATGGTAAAGGCTTGGCTGGTAAAGGTAGACTGACAGATGCTAAAATAGACATATTACAAAACTGTTACGGTCTGGCAGTCAGAGAAAACCTGGATAATGTTGATAATATAGACAAGTAGATTGAAGCGTCTCTTTATCATGTTGCGTCAACTGCTGAGAATCCACAGCATCATTGTAGTAGACAATGACGTAACAGTGACATTCTAGAACATTACCTTATATGGCATGCAAGGAAGAATAATATTTTCGATAACCACTGAGTATTCTAATAAAATACAAAACAATGGAAACTCCGAAGAAATTCATATTTTTAATTCAACGTTTCGACTACTGTTGAGTCATCATCAGGAATTATGAAAGCTACTAAAATTTTACAAGTTATAAGTACAGGAAGAAGAAAGAAGAAGAAGAATATATATAGTAAGAAAGACACGAGTTGTAGAGACAGAGATATAGCGAAGATTGTCATGGTTGAGAATAAATAAATGATAACTAAATATTATTTCAAAGAATATTATTACATTGGCGACGAGCGATGGTCGATCAGGCTGAACAACAACCACAATTTCATGTGAATACACAGTCAGTGTCAATTCAACCTTTACCCGAATTTTCACCAGACGCGGAAATTGGTTCAAGTTTGGCTGCCAAATGGAAACTTTGGATAGAAGATTTCGAAATGTTTATATTGGCTAGTGGCATAACCGATCCGAAGCGAAAACGTGCTTTACTCCTTTACCAAGCAGGACAACGCGTTCGAGAAATATTTCGCCAGCAGCAAGATACAGGAACTGAGTCAGACTATGATACGGCAAAAACAAAACTGCAAGAATACTTCGAGCCTGAGCAAAATCGGCGCTATGCGGTATATCAATTCCGCCAGGCGAAACAAGAACCACAAGAAACTCTTGACCAATTTCACACGAGACTCAGATCGCTAGCTCAAACATGTGCATTTCATGATGTCGATTTTGAGATCGAACAGCAGATCATCACAGCCGGAACATCGTCACGCATTCGCAAACGTGCACTGAGGGATCCTACTTGTGACTTAAAGTCTATACTTTTGGATGGGCGTCGAGCGGAACAAAGTGAGTATCAAGCCCGTGACATAGAGTCGAAGGAACAGAGTACAGATGGCCTTCACAAAGTTCACACAACGCCAAAGCGTACAACGTGTCGAAACTGTGGCGGAATTTACCCTCATGAAGGACAATGTCCGGCGAAAGGAAAGCAGTGTCGCAAATGTGGTAAGTGCAATCACTTTGCTCGTGGACAGTCAAAATTTAACAGTCAAAATTAAAAACAAAATAATACAGTATTAAACAAATGGCGCACTACGTCGTGGTTTTAGGTTCTGCAAACAAACAACAACAAAAGATCTATTGTATGGTATGTACGATGTAATCATTGTTTTACTGTTTATTGTATACACAGGTCTGGAAAATTTAATAGATGAGAGTTTCAAATCGCCCATAACCTCACGTATATTTTTCGTTTGATAGCCACTATAATTATAACCAGGAGCTAGAGTATAACCATGCACATGTCGAAGTACAACCATTGTATACAATGCAGTGCTCGATGTTACATGCAACAGTGCACAAATTACAGGATGACTTTATTATATAAATCAACACTAGTACTAATTGACTTTCCTAGTCTCCTACTGTTGTTCTAATTAACAGCAATTAGGCTTTGAGAAGCCATGTAGATTATAGATTAATTTGTAGCCCAGCCTCCATAGTCCATATAAATTGTAGCCCAGCCTCCATTTACACCAATAATGAAATTAACTCATTCTGGTAACTAGCTCAATTTTGTTGCTGGTAGTGTATGGGATCTATGGGTCTTTCAGATCCCAGAATTACCTAATTATTGTAAAGTCTGCATAAAGCAGAAAAAGGCTCTGTTTTTGTCAATGACCGGTGCCTATTGAGTAACCAAATATTGTCAGCCTAATCCACTTATTTGATTGCTAATTCATGTTGCATTACTTTTGATTGCGAAGCACCTGGATTACATGATTTGCCCGTAAAATAGCAGCAATTGATAAACTTGAGTACATGGACTGAATGTATCAAACAGAATGCATGTTGGCGATTTTAGGCGATTTAAGAGAAATTCGACAATTTTAACCCGCGATTTAATGCGATTATAGGCGATTTACCGCCCCAGAGTAGGCCTAACGGACGATGATCACGATGAACGACGTACGGCAACGCAGAATAGAGTAAACAGGAACGGTAACAACACGGAACAAGTGGGCGAGCACAGAGGTCTACGCAGGTCACAAAGAGTTAGAGGAAAACCGGTCAGATTTGGACAGTCGGTATATGATTGACATTATTTATTAATATAATAACCTATTTGTTTTGTTTTGTTTTGTTTTGTTAAAAAAAAGGGGGGTGATGTAGTACACAATGACGTAACAGTGACATTCTAGAACATTACCTTATATGGCATGCAAGGAAGACACGAGTTGTAGAGACAGAGATATAGCGAAGATTGTCATGGTTGAGTATAAATAAATACTAACTAAATATTATTACAAAGAATATTATTACAATCATCTCTGCCCGGAAGGAGAGGACAGTTTGTGTGGGTATAATAGAGAAAAGGGGGGATATAATTATAAGAATGGAATTCCAAGCTGCATTGTTGAGCTGATCAAGCCCATATACAAGGACCTAAGTAATCCTGTCCTATTGAGTAAATGTACTCATGGCTTGACGCAGAATGTCAACGAATGTCTGAACGGGCTGATCTGGGATAGATATCCAAAGACTATTTATGTAGAGTAAGAAAGCCTGGCTCTTGACACCTACCTGGCCATCTTAAAATTTAATGATGGCGACATTTCTTTATTGAAGTTACTTTCTGACCTGGATATAACTCCTGGTATATTTACCGGTAAAGGCGCTGAAAATTCCGACGATTCAAAAATTCTATTACGTCATTAGCTATAGCCGTTACGTAGTTGTAGGAGAGACAGCACCGCGCATGAATAAACCAGTTGTACTTGTTCATGAAGACCAGCGAGTACGCGTTTCTCTTGGCTCCGTGGATTTTCGAAGATCTGTTGACTATCTCGTATTCAGCTAAGTTTACAATTTACTTGTATTTATTTTATTACTATATTGTTTAAAAATGTCTGACGTTGAGCAAGACCCTGAGGTTTTTTCACATTCAGATATTCCGTCCGACACGCCCATGTGGTTGACTATTCTTTCAAACCTTCAAAAAAGGGCATGGTCAAAACCACAAAATTATTAGGCGAAATGCGCGCGGACCGTATGTCCGCACATTCCTCCGCCAAACCTGATTCACATGAATCAGTATTAACCGCTCCAGAGGGAGCAGATACACCAGCTCCAGAGGGAGCACACACGCCAGCTTCAGAGGAAGTCATACCATCAGGCTCAGAAGAAGCCAATAACTCTCGTTCGGCGGACGAGCCATTACAATACCAACGGGATAATGACGATGATGTGTTGAGTCTATTTGCGGACAATAATCTTGACGTAGATAATGATAGTTTACTCGAGTCTATTGATTAATCGTTAAGGCCGTCAGATTCTTTAGGCCCCTCGGTGGCAGAGAAAGTAGCCAAGCTAGTAAATGAGAAATTCTCGATTGATTTAGGCGTCGAAAAAGGAAAGAGATTTTCAAGAAATTTGCAAAATGTTGCGATTCACGTTATCGAAAGAATTTATAGCCTTTTTTCAGTTTAGTTTTCTCAGCATTATCGACATACAATTCCTCCACTAGGAAATCAAAGGACGAACGATGTTAGCTTGAATGACCTTCGCCAGAGATGCGCAGAAAAAGGCCTGTCGACGAAAGGGCGCAAGGCAACATTGATATCTCGGCTGCAAGAACACGCCGCCACAATTCCTGCTTCTGCCACGTCTTGGCCGCCGACAGATATGGATGATACTCAACGCCATCTACATCGTCTCCCGGAGAAATTCCACAGAATACAAGCCTGCTAAACGACGCACAAATGACCCAGATTCGACGGCGACTGCTCAACAATATTATAACATTGAAAATGAAGACGAGTCAAACGCGAGGGTTGCCCAATTTATCCAACGCCTGACAGAGGGATACTCGCCACCAAGGGTGGATGTGCGTGCAGCGGACACGGAGGAGGAGGATGAAGAAGAGCCACATCCAACGACAAAAGAGAAGGAAGAACGGCCGCAACCCAAATGTCAGGAGGAGGGAGACGTAGCCCAAGATGAGGAGGATTCGAAAAGTTCCGATTCCGAAAGTTCAATGCACAAAACATTAAGCAGAGAGTCGAGCTTCTATCCGTATTTGATGATAACCTAAAACGTGGGAGATCCACATATAAGCACATTGTGCAGGCAAGGATGTGCCGGAACCGCATCTTGAAAGGTGTAGACGCAGATGTGGCTGTAGAGTACATGACAACCAATAAAAACGGCCACCCTATCAGGAGTAGAGAAGACGATCGCTTGGTTGAAATCCGATTACAAAGAGGTATATACACTACTCCGCGAGCAGCTCAGGGGGGGGGGTAGGTTGTTTACCCCGTTCCAAACAATGATAATTGAGGAAGCGTACTCGTCCCTGCCTAACAATGCGTCAGGCCAACAGTGTCTTGACGCAATACTAGCTGACAGCGTGTGCAAGGGACAATCCATTGGCACACACTTTACGAAACAACAGTTGAAGGAGAAGACAATTAGACGGAAAGCTGCCCGAGAGGCGAAACTTTTCCGCTAGAAACTTTTCCGATTTGTATATAGATTAGGTAAATATGTTGACATTATAAGGTTAGGTTTAAGGTTTTTCAGGGTTAGGGGTTTTCAGGGTTAGGGTTAGGGTCGGTTAAATGATGTTTATTCGTGTATATATGATCAAATAAATTGTTTTATTGATATTTCGATCCTGTGCTCCATATTCCAAATGTTGCCATCCAATTGACATTGATGCATGGCAGTTCGAAACGAATGGGTTGTGCTTCATGTCTCCCCCCTCAGATGTAACTCGTGATGAGCAAGGTCTGCAAAAAGCATGCATCATTTCAACATTGGTGCCAAAGCAACTATTCAAGTCTACAACGCCCTTGGGATAAATCCAGAAGCTTTTTGTGTTGCTGGAATAAGGTAAACTGATCGATTTCGTGTTACGAAATCTAACTACAAGTGGAGAAAGGTTATCAGGGAAAGAAATAAGAGGAAAGGTGAAGAAAAACAGGGAAAAACAAATGCAGCAGGTTCATTTTTAGTACTCTTTGATGTAATTTATCTGCTTACGAATTTCACAAAATGATCGAGCGAGCAAAGATGAAGGCGGAAGTCGATGCGTATAACGCCGAGAATCAAAGAATGCAAATGGTTAATGCAATGGACAAAAATTTACCACCAAAAGATCTACTCTACGTCAAGTTGAAGAAGGTTCCTTGCTCGCCTCAATGTTTAGCGGAAGGTAGGAAGATGCTTAATACAAACAATAAGCACATGATGCAGCAGGACATCTCTAACTGCAAGACTGAGGACGGTGAAGACATTGTGCAAACTGCTGTTTCATGTGATGGAAAATGGCTAGGGATTTGCCTCGTTGCAGATGCGTAACCGTTATTTCCATGGAAAATAAAAAATTTTGGACGTAGAACGCTTGAGCAAGGTCTGCAAAGCATGCAAGAAGCATGCATCATTTCAACATTGGTGCCAAAGCCACTATTGAAGTCTACAAAGCCCTTGGGATAAATCCAGGAGCTTTTTGTGCTGCTGGAGTAAGTGGAGCCGATCGACTTCGTGTTACGAAATGTAACTACAAGGCGGAGAAGAAGAATAAATGCAAGGAGTTACGAATCGGATTCTGGAAACCAAGAGCAATGTTCGACCCTATTATAGTAAATGGAGAAATGTTGGAAGTGGTCGACAGTGCTAAAATCCTTGGTCTGAGTGTTTCTATCAATTTGAAATGGAACAATCACATTGACCAAATTATATTGAAGGCCCCAAAGCGTCTCTATTTTCTCTCCCAACTTAAGAGAGCGAGAGTTGGCACGAAAGAACTTGTTCTATTCTTTACAACGTGCATAGGACCAATCCTAGAATACGCAAGTCCTGTATCCCATAATGGTTTGACAAATTACCTCAGTCAGGATTTGGAGCGGATCCAAAAGAGAGCATTGTGAATTATCTTACATCAACTGGCCTCCAACGACTCAGCCATCGAAGAGACGGTTTTTCAGACAAACTATTTAAAGAAATAGTGACTGATGATAGCCATAAGCTTTATAATCTTCATCCACCACGTAATGAAACTGTTAACATGACTCTTAGATCCAGTCATAGGTTTAACGTTGCATTTCTAACTAACCGTTTTAAAAATAGTTTTATTATACATAATGCATTAAATTATTCGTCATAAAATTATTAGAATATTCTTAGATCCTTTTAGAGATATTTATTTGTATATAGTATTTTATTGTTTTCTTACTTGTAAATATAAGCGTAATTCAACATATTGGCTGCAATGTTTATATGAAATAAACCATCTATCTATCTATCCGACGAAGTGCGGAGAAAGGTCATCAGGGGGAGAAATAAGAGGAAAGGTGACAAAAATGAAGAAAGAGGGAAAACATATGCAGCATGAGGTTCATTTTAAGTACTCTTTGATGTAATTTATCTGTTTAAATGTAATTTATTTGTCTTCAGAAGTTAGGTTGCAACTTTGAACTCGATTTTCTCAAAATGACATCTTACTGACATCGAGACGCTCTCTCTCGTTCGATATTAGTCCAAATTTGATCAAATTTTCGGAATATAATTATTGTAAATAGATCTCAAACCTAAACCTCAAAAACCTTATTTTCATTGTAATATATCTACAAATGTGTTATTTTTTAGGTTTGCATATTTAATACATCTACTGGCTTTCCTTCAAAACTTAACTGTATATCTTGATGACCATCATTACTGTTATTACATTAATCCTGAAAAAGGTGTACTTTTTCATTAGAAGGGTATGGCTCGGTAACCATGGAAACAGCACATATGAAGTTTGTATACTTGGTATCAGCAAGTGACGTTCTATCATATGCAACCGAAACGATGTTCATAATACTAAAAATAAAAAAATAATCATATTGTCCCAGGATCATGAAATTAACCTCGTACATTTACAACGTGACAAAATGAGCAGCGACGATTTGCTAGCAAAATTTGATGAAATAGTGAAGCGATTTAGGTGCGCATTTCACGAAATTATCGAGCGAGCAAAAATGAAGGCGGAAGTCGATGGGTATAACGCCGAGAAGCAAAGAATGTAAATGGTTAGTTAATGCCGTTAATGCAACGTGAACGTTGGTGGACAAAAAATGAAGGCGGAAGTCGAGCGTATAACGCCGAGAATCAAAGAATGCAAACGGTTAATGCAATGGACAAAAATTTACCACCAAAAGATCTACTCTACGTCAAGTTGAAGAAGGTTCCTTTGCTCGCCTTAATGTTTAGCGGAAGGTAGGAAGATGCTTAATACAAACAATAAGCACATAATGCAGCAGGAAATATCTAACTGCAAGACTGAGGACGGTGAAGACATTGTGCAAACTGCTGTTTCATGTGATGGAAAATGGCAAAGAAGCTAGGGATTTGCCTCGTTGCAGATGCGTAACCGTTATTTCCATGGAAAATAGAAAATTTTGGACGTAGAACGCTTGAGCAAGGTCTCCAAAGCATGCAAGAAGCATGCATCATTTCAACATTGGTGCCAAAGCGACTATCGAAGTCTACAAAGCCCTTGGGATAAATCCAGGAGCTTTTTGTGCTGCTGGAGTAAGTGGAGCCGATCGACTTCGTGTTACGAAATCTAATTACTACAAGGCGGAGGAGAAGAATAAATGCAAAGAGTTACGAATCCGATTCTGCAAACCAAGAGCAATGTTCGACCCTATTATAGTAAACACATTGACCAAATTATATCGAAGGCCCGAAAGCGTCTCTATTTTCTCTCCCAACTTAAGAGAGCGAGAGTTGGTACGAAAGAACTTGTCCTATTCTTTACAACGGGCATAAGACCAATCCTAGAATACGCAAGTCCTGTATCCCATAATGGTTTGATAAATTACCTCAGTCAGAATTTGGAGCGGATCCAAAAGAGAGCATTGTGAATTATCTTACATCAACTGGCCTCCAACGACTCAGCCATCGAAGAGACGGTCTTTCAGACAAACTATTTAACGAAATAGTGACTGATGATAGCCATAAGCTTTATAATCTTCATCCACCACGTAATAAAACTGTTAATATGACTCTTAGATCCAGTCATAGGTGAACGTTGCATTTCTAACTAACCGTTTTAAAAATAGTTTTATTATACATAATGCATTAAATTATTCGTCATAAAATTATTAGAATATTCTTAGATCCTTTTAGAGATATTTATTCGTATATAGTATTTTAATATTTTCTTACTTGTAAATATAAGCGTAATTCAGCATATTGGCTGCAATGTTTATATGAAATAAACCATCTATCTATCCGACGAAGTGCGGAGAAAGGTCATCAGGGGAAGAAATAAGAGGAAAGGTTACAAGAATGAAGAAAAAGAGGGAAAACATATGCAGCAGGTTCATTTTAAGTACTCTTTGATGTAATTTATCTGTTTAAATGTAATTTATTTGTCTTCAAAAGTTAGGTTGCAACTTTGAACTCGATTTTCTCAAAATGACATCTTACTGACATCGGGACGCTCTCTCTCGTTCGATATTAGTCCAAATTTGATCAAATTTTCGGAATATAATTATTGTAAATAGATCTCAAACCTAAACCTCTAAAACCTTATTTTCATTGTAATATATCTACAAATGTGTTATTTTTCTAGGTTTGCATGTTTAATACATCTACTGGCTTTCCTTTAAAACTTAACTGTATATCTTGATGACCATCATTACTGTTATTACATTAATCCTGAAAAAGGTGTACTTTTTCATTAAAAGGGTATGGCTCGGTAACCATGGAAACAGCACATATGAAGTTTGTATACTTGGTATCAGCAAGTGACGTTCTATCATATGCAACCGAAACGATGTTCATAATATTAAAAATAAAAAAATAATCATATTGTCCCAGGATCATGAAATTAACCTCGTACATTTACAACGTGACAAAATGAGCAGCGACGATTTGCTAGCAAAATTTGATGAAATAGTGAAGCGATTTAGGTGCGCATTTCATAAGCTTTATAATCTTCATCCACCACGTAATGAAACTGTTAATATGACTCTTAGATCCAGTCATAGGTTAACGTTGCATTTCTAACTAACTAACCGTTTTAAAAATAGTTTTATTATACATAATGCATTAAATTATTCGTCATAAAATTATTAGAATATTCTTAGATCCTTTTAGAGATATTTATTTGTATATAGTATTTTAATATTTTCTTACTTGTAATTATAAGCGTAATTCAGCATATTGGCTGCAATGTTTATATGAAATAAACCATCTATCTATCCGACGAAGTGCGGAGAAAGGTCATCAGGGGAAGAAATAAGAAGAAAGGTGACAAGAATGAAGAAAAAGAGGGAAAACATATGCAGCAGGTTCATTTTAAGTACTTTTTCACTCTCCTCCGCAGAGTCTGGATTATATAGGATTTGTAGGGGTACTTTCTGATGTAATTTATCTGTTTAAATGTAATTTATTTGTCTTCAAAAGTTAGGTTGCAACTTTGAACTCGATTTTCTCAAAATGACATCTCACTGACATCGGGACGCTCTCTCTCGTTCGATATTAGTCCAAACTTGATCAAATTTTCGGAATATAATTATTGTAAATAGATCTCAAACCTAAACCTCAAAAACCTTATTTTCATTGTAATATATCTACAAATGTGTTATTTTTCTAGGTTTGCATGTTTAATACATCTACTGGCTTTCCTTCAAAACTTAACTGTATATCTTGATGACCATCATTACTGTTATTACATTAACCCTGAAAAAGGTGTACTTTTTCATTAGAAGGGTATGGCTCGGTAACTATGGAAACAGCACATATGAAGTTTGTATACTTGGTATCAGCAAGTGACGTTCTATCATATGCAACCGAAACGAAGTTCATAATACTAAAAATAAAAAATAAATTACTCATATTGTCCCAGGATCATTAAATTAACCTCGTACATTTACAACGTGACAAAATGAGCAGCGACGATTTACTAGCAAAATTTGATGAAATAGTGAAGCGATTTAGGTGCGCATTTCACGAAATTATCGAGCGAGCAAAAATGAAGGCGGAAGTCGATGGGTATAGCGCCGAGAAGCAAAGAATGTAAATGGTTAGTTAATGCCGTTAATGCAACGTGAACGTCGGTGGACAAAAATTCACCACCAAAAGATCTACTCTATGTCAAATTGAAGAAGGTTCCTTGCTTGCCTCAATATTTAGCAGAAAGTATGCAGCACAAGAAATCTCCAACTCCAAGACTGATGACGGTGAAGACATTGTGGAAACTGCTGTTTCATGCGATGGAAAATGGCAAAGAAGGGGGTATTGTTCGTTGCACGGATGCGTAACCGTCATTTCCAAGTGAAATGAAAACATTTTGGACGTAGAACCCTTGAGCAAGGTCTGCAAAGCATGCATCATTTCAACATTGACGTCAAAGCAACTATTGAAGTCTACAAAGCCCTTGGGATAAATCCAGGAGTTTTTTGTGTTGCAGGAGTAAGGGGAGCCGATTGACTTCGTGTTACGAAATCTAACTACAAGTCGGTGAAGAATAAAAAGTGGAGAAAGGTCATCAGGGGAAGAAATAAGAGTAAAGGTGACAAGAATGAAGAAAGAGGGAAAGATATGCAGCAGATCCTTTTTAAGTACTCTTTGATTTAATTATCTGTTTAAATGTAATTTGTTTATCTTCAAAAGTTATAGGTTGCAACTTTGAACTCGGTTTTCTCAAAATGACATTTTACTAATGTCGGGACGCTCTCTCGTTCAATATTAGTCCAAATTTGATCAAATTTTCAGAATATAATTATTGTAAAAAGATCTCAAACCTACACCTCAAAAATCTTATTTTCATTATAATACATCTATAAATTTTTTTTTACAATGAACACCGAATTTTTGCCGATTTTGACTTTTTTTGTGA
Source organism: Paramuricea clavata (assembly GCA_902702795.2). Taxonomy (NCBI): domain Eukaryota; kingdom Metazoa; phylum Cnidaria; class Anthozoa; order Malacalcyonacea; family Plexauridae; genus Paramuricea; species Paramuricea clavata. The sequence goes on from CACRXK020002182.1 coordinate 25,284, forward strand.
AATCTTATCAGATGTGTTTTTTAGGTTTACATGTTTAACACATCTACCGGCTTTCCTTCAAAACTTAACTATATACTTTGATGACCATTATTACTGCTGTTACATTAGTCCTGAAAAAGGCTCAGTAGCCATGGAAACAGCACATATGAAGTTTGTATATTTGGTATCAGCAAGTGCTGTTCTATCATATGCAACCGAAACGAAGTTCATAATACTAAAAATAAAAAATTAATCATATTTTCCCAGGATCATTAACCTGGCACATTTACAACGTGACAAAATGAGCAGGGACGATTTATTACCAAAATTTGATGAATTGGTCAAGAGATTTAGTGGCTCAGTAGCCATGGAAACAGCACATATGAAGTTTGTATATTTGGTATCAGCAAGTGCTGTTCTATCATATGCAACCGAAACGAAGTTCATAATACTAAAAATAAAAAAAATTAATCATATTTTCCCAGGATCATTAACCTGGCACATTTACAACGTGACAAAATGAGCAGGGACGATTTATTACCAAAATTTGATGAATTGGTGAAGCGATTTACTTACGAATTCCACGAAATTATCGAGCGAGCAAAAATGAAGGCGGAAATCGATGTGTATAACGCCGAGAAGCAAAGATTGCAAACGGTTAATGCAACCTCAACGTTGGTGGACAAAAATTAACAACCAAAAGAACAATTCTATGTCATACTGAAGAAGGTAATGAAGCGATTATGGTACGAATTTTACGAAATAATCGAGCGAGCGAAAATGAAGGCGGAAGTCGATGCGTATAACGCCGAGAAGTAAATAATGCAAAAGGTTAATGCAACCTCAACGTTGGTGGACAAAAATTAACCACCAAAAGATCTACTCTATGTCAAGTTCAAAAAAGTTCCTTGTTTGCCTCCATGTTTAGCGGAAGGTGGGAAGATGCTCTCATACGTGATTATGATAGCGTCGTCTTCAATGACTTCAATCCGCGATATTTTGTTGTCATCTTGGATTATCTACGCGCAAAGAAAATTGCAACTGCAGAGAATCCCGCAGCACTGCCGAAAGTATCTGCGGACCAAGTGAAAAATTTTAATGTCCTTCTCGAGTATCTTGGCTGGGTTGATGAGACTGTTCTGCAAAAAAAATTGATGAAACTGTTCTGCAAAAATTCGGTACGCGAAAGTGAAGGAATTACTCTTCAGGAAGGCGGAAAAGTCGCAATTAATGATCCAAATTCAGGTCATAGATATGTTCTTGGTAAAAATGTTTACCAAAAAGGAATTGTGCGCCTCAAGTTGAATATGGAGTCTTTTCAAAATAATTTGGGGACCAGTAAATATTCATATGAAGGCCTGGTTCATATGCATGGGTACTAGAACACAATGGGAAAGTGTGGAAAGAGGGGTCATGCACGATAAAAAATAGTTTAAATAAATTTTCAAAACAAGATGATACGGTCGAATTGGTCTCAGTTGTTGACAAATATGATCCAACAGCTAAACAAAGATCGCCAGTCATTTTTGATAAGGGCTTTTAAAGACTGTTAGACAGAAGTTTATATGCACTTCAAAGGAGTCAGGTAGTGAAATTACCTATGACAGTTCATCAGTGCAAAGTTTGTTTTTGCATGCAATCGAAACCGGCTTAAAAGATGAGACAATCCGCGCGAATTCTGAAAGGCTACCGTAATTAAATAAGATGAAATAGTAATAATAGGAGTCGTAGAAATCCAGGTGGAAGGATTACTTAAACAAGCTTATCTGCATGCATACAATTGCACGAGTTGACGAATTGTTCACCATTATATCTACTTTTCGGAAGAAGCCCTAGACTGTCTATTGACTTTATATTTGACTTGCCAGACAAAGCAGATAACAGCTCACGATCTGACTATCTGTTGAAATGAAAACGGCAATGAATGAAGCATACCGAAATGCCCACGAAGCCACTACGAAGATGCTGCGAAAATAAAGACTGCGTTGTACAGTCTGATGCATCGGTCTTGAAACTGAAACATTTCCTCCATTTATCTTTATACTTTGAAACTCGAATCAAACCCAAACCCCTCTTGGTACACCGTTATGATAGAGCAAACATTTTTTGAATAATTTAAGGAACAAATGGTTGCTTTTTTTTACATTGTTTGTTTAATTTTATAGTTAAGAGAAAATGCACATAGTGCAACTTTTTACAAAAAGGCCAAGAGCTTTAAGTTTAGTACGCCTAACAGACTAACTGTTAGTGTATGTTAAACGACGAAAACAATAGCTTTGGGCCTGATCAACCCACTCTGGAGAAAGTTAGTTGGTTAATTCTTCTTCAAAGATGATGACGAACTGTTTCGCGTATCGTATGTCGAAGACGATATTTATTTATTTATTTGACAATATTTCATCAGGGTACCCAACTCACAAATAGTGATGTTCAGTGAGGCCTTGAATATGACAAAATACTTAGTCAAAATATCAAATATGTATGTATAAAAGATTAAAAGGAAATAGTTGAAGTTATTGTTAGATAAAACGAGCTCGATATGGTATTGATAAGACGTTGCAAAAGTAGAGAAATAATAAAGTTTATACATACACGGAAACAAGGACAGGCATATGGATCATTGTATACAAGAAGAATATATGTTAGTTTTCAATAATAGTTTCAAGATTATGGGTAAATATAGTGTTTGGTAAAAAATTGGTGCTCGCGGTGATTGGCTGACACTGTTGCGGTCAACCTGCCTATAGTCATGTGGATTTTTCATGTTATATAGTATTTTGTATTGTAATATGGCGAAACTAATAAATAAAATATGTGAAAATATTACTTTGTTACGGCCTTCAGACCAAGCCACGTTGATTTGCTGTGTTTGCTACCATGTTGGCGCGCGCATGATCCTTTAGACATTCTTGGGCTATGGTCCTGAATGTAGCCATTTCCTGTGCGATTTTTGTTCACGCATTTTCATGTTTCGCGCAAATTTACCTTTGATCATGACCACAATCAAAAACCTACCAATAACCCTAAATTTGTGGGCGAAAAATAAGGATGTAATCCAATTTCCCGCTGTGATCCGCCATAACAAAAAATACCGGAATCAATTCTCTAAGACTTGTACGACATGCACTTTAAATGTCACATCAATTTCTTCAAGATCGGTTTCTTTTGACGAAATTCTCTTGCTACAATATTCTTGCTCCAATATCTCTCAAATTATGTTTGGGATACCAGCCGAAGTTTGGCTGAATACATCGAAACGCCAGAAATGGAAGATCGCAAAGTTACTTTAACGCTGCAACAACTGTTTATAAATGTGCATAGATAAAACCGGTTACAGGCATTTCGTATGTGTCTTCATATGACAAGTTTCGTTTGCTTAATTGCGCGTGTGTGTACGCACAACAAATTTTCTGTGACAAATTTTTGTTTCAGTTTTGTCCGCAACGATAGCTACTGCCGCTGACCAACTGGATCAGACGAGCTTTATAATACTTCGCCAATCTTTTCTATGACAAGTACATTACCATGTCATAGAAATATTACTTATAACAGACGAGCAAATGGAACTTACCATGCTCAACAGAAAACATCCAGGTGGAAAAGCTAGAAAGCTAGCCATAGCAACTGGTCATGCTATGCGAATAAACCTGCATCTAGATAGGTTAAAGACAATACATTTCTAATGTTTGAATAATGCAAATCATGAACATTTGCATAGCATATGACCTGTTGCTATTATGGCTAGCTTTGTCACTGATAACAGCGTCGTAGATTTTGAATTTCGTGGTTGTTCACACATCTACCTTCAATGTATTTCGCCATTGCTCTGAATTGGCTGAAAATGGCATTTTAGAACTTCAAAATTTCCCGGGGGGTGCAAACCATGGTTGTACGGGCCATATGCAGATCCTTCAACCGGTAACATATTTTATGCTCCGAACACACTTCAGGCTGAAGTACTTCACGTCAAACACTCACTCGTTATATTCAAGACTTACGACGGCAGATTTTCTGTTTCCATTGTTTCTTGCATATATTGGTAAACAAGTTGATCCTGAAAGAGATACCAAAATTGCTAGACAATGACATGTACTCTGTTTTTTTATCATATAAGCTCCCTATGAAACTGTAAAATTTGATGTCGCTCCGATGCGAATCCGGTATCGTGTAAACTGGGGTCTTAAAGTCATTAGACAGATTTACAGTAGATCGAGGACGCGGACGTCAAAGTCGACGTGAAAATGGCGTTTTGTGCCCATGTATGGATATGCCACGCCATTTTGACGCCATTTTCACGTCGTCTTTGACGTCCGCGTCCTCAATCTAAATCTGTCTATTCAGTGTATACACTGTAATGTTGATTAAATAGCAACACAACTGACGTCTGTAACCAAATTATGATGTACTGTACCACTACTTTTATTCTTCAACAAGATTATTTTTTTACAATTTAAGATGGCAAATAATTATATATATCAGTTTTATGAAATAGTACGTCGTTTTCGAAAATAACCAGGCTATAAAGTAGACCGGGTTGAGGAAAACTAACATTGTTTGAAAGCTTAGAGTGAAGGAAGGAGAGCAGAAATCGAGCTGAATGACTTCTGGTCTTCCGGATAAGATAAATTAAACAAACCTTGTCCGAGACTGAGGGCTTCATCTTCTTAAATGCCGCGTCAAAATGTCTCATCGCAACACCAACAATTGTATCATGTTGTATCCCATCAGATTCATTCATATCCACAGTCATCGATGTTCCCCGACTTCCCCTCATACATTCACGTAACGAATTCACTGAAGCTTCACGAACCAAAGCCGCTAGATCTGCACCACTGTAATATATAGTACAGGATTAGTTTTTTTGCAAACGGGCACCGTGCGAATTTTGCCATTTGTCGTGCTTCTTTTGCCAAATCAAAAGAAAGACCGCGCACCAACCCGACTTCTGGTACTGAAAGACCCGATTCGCAGGAAAACAGTGCGTGCAAAGCAGGCTGGTCATTTCCCATTGTTTAACTGTCCCACACTCAAGTAACCACAAAGACTCGAAGCAACATCCGTGAATCAAACATACAAAAAAATTAATTTGATACTTCGTTTAAGAACACTTACGAAAATCCAAGACATCGTTCATTTGCAGCTATGGTCTGCAAGTCAACATCAGGAAGAAGTTTTGGTTTGCTACCATCCTACAAAATACAGAAATTAGTCGGAGTCTTGAAAAAAATACTAAATGTAAAGGTTTCCTGAATGCGTTGCATGGGTAATTTATTTATTGTACAAGATTTGCCACACACAAACATAAATACCACCAAACCATTGCACAATATTACATATTTTACATATACAGTAGAGACAGGGACTGACCACATAATCTCCAGTAACGGGGTCCCAAACAAATACTAACAATACATCTACATAACTATTGGCTTTGGCTAACTGTCAACATGTTCTTAAAGATAAACTAGCGAGAGGACGAGTTGAGTGGCATTTGGCGCACACTGACTTAAATGTTCTTGGGTTGTCCGGGTTGTAAATATGTTCTAAAAAGTCGGAGTTAAATAATGAGGATTTGAAGTAAACTAAAGATCTCGAAGTATCACGTATGTCGGCAAGAAGAATTTTCCAAACGCTAGGAGCTCTCACATAGAAACTGTTCTGGTAACTAAAAGTCATGCATTTGGATTGATTTTGTAAAATATATAAGGATCAATAGTATTAGTTCTTTGTAGAAACTATAGTATCGATATATCAACGTCATTATTATTAATACACTCAAAAAGATGGACTAGATTTAGGTATTCTTGCCAGTAGCAAATCGAAAGAATGCTAAGAGACTATAAGAATTTATCATTTAGATAATAAAAAACAACAAATAAGTAAACTCTTGCACCCTTCGTGTGCGTAGAAACGTACAAAGACAGTCTGATTCCTGTTGAGTTACCTACAAATGTGTAAATAAATTACCTTAGTTAAAGTTTGAAGAATTGCCAGTCTGTCTTTCTCTTGAGGCAATCCAACATAAAGTATTTTATCAAGTCGTCCAGGCCGTAGAATTGCAGGATCAATAATATCTGAAATATTTACGGATGATGTCAAATCACAAACCGAGATTTTAAAAAGTCATATATTTTATGCCAATACAGAAGGTTATATATATTCATCAAATGAATATGCTTTTCAAATTACGATCCTTCGGCATTGGATCAAGAGGTAGGGTTGAGCCAGTCTCAGCCTTAACCCTCCCCCCCCCCTGTAGATCATCGCGTCTTTTCGAATAAGTATGCTAAACCGTAGGCCCTCTGAGAAGTGAGACCTTTGTCAAATGGCCTGAAAAAGCCTGTTAAGTTTTTTCATCCATTTAACGTAAACATAATAAATGTTCATAAAATTACCTGGTCTGTTAGTAGCCCCCATTATAAAGACTTGTTTTCTGGTCTCAAGTCCATCCATCTCCGTCAATAACTGATTCACAACACGGGCACTTGCTGTCGACTAAACGAACAATATTTATTACACTAAAAAAAATCCATACTCAATAATATCTAAAATTACAAATGCTTACAGAAATAATGAAAAGTGCAGCCATTTGAAATAACCATATGCATGTGGTTAATCTAGTCAGATGACTCATAACAATGATTTTGAAAGAAATATGTTTCAGAAGACAGAAATTAATATCGAAATGACAAAGGTACGACACACAGAGTCAAAACCGAAAAAAATAGTATAGATTGTAAATGAAAAAAAATACTGAGATCTTGGAGAAGGCACTATGTTATAATTTACGTATATACCTCCCCCCCCCCCCC
>CACRXK020002182.1:32094-45659 GCA_902702795.2 Paramuricea clavata
TTAAATCCTAATAGGGAGTTTAAGATCTTGACAACGTACTACCGACTATGTTTGAAATAGTTTTTGTTATATGTATGCAAATACATATGCATGTGCATGGTTTTGTGTTTGGTAAGTTTCATCTTTTAATTTTCATCATTTCTTTATAAAAATACTCTCCAACCTGCAACGTTGCGTAGTCAGTTTCGGTGCTATGTTCTTGATTCTGATTAAGAGTCAAGAATGTGATTTTTACGCTGTAGCCAAAGTCGCTACGGTGAAAAGTATAGTCTGGGGATATGTAAATTTTGTCTTCTTCTGTTAAAACAATGAGAAAACAAGCCGCTTTCAACCGTACGTTCTCCGTACCCGTTGTTCGCTTTCGGCATTTTACACTCCCTAATGATTATAAATGTACTGTGCATGTAACTTTACCTCAGCACTTTGCGACCTCCGTGGACACAAAGCATCAAGTTCATCAAAGAAGATGACGCATGGCGCAGAGTTCTTTGCTCGTTGAAACACCTGACGTACTGCACGTTCACTTTCGCCCACATACTACAAAACATAATATGCCCACGTCTTACGATTGTGCTATCCACATTAATAATATAGCCTACATGGAAACATTTCTCATTTTTGATTGGCTAAGAGCGGTGCAATGTTTTCGAAATACAATGCCAAAAATACAGTGCAAATTCCTTATTAGTTTTCTAAATTCTCTTACTGTCGATGCAATGGAAGTGTTGATAAAATATTGCATGAATTCGTTTCCTCAATTTGATCAATTCATACGAATTCAAATTTCTTTTTACTTCCTGTGTGTTTCCTATTGGTCAATCGGTTTTGAAACGAAATCTAATTGGCTCATCTAAAAGTAACAGGAAGTTGATCAATTTTCTATCAAATGAATTGATCAACTTGAGGAAAGGAATTAGTGCAATATTTTTTCAACACTTCTATTGCACCGACAGTAATTTTCTATTTTTCAAAAATTCCCCAATTTTCTTAATTTCTAAATGTGACTTATTTATACGCACGTGACTGCAAAATTTGGAATTTTGGATAAAACATGAATGAGCGAGTTTTTCAAAGAGCATCGAAATAGCACATGAATGTAATTTGAGGTTTTTGAAAAACTCACGAGTGCTTCTTCCATCCAAATTTTACGAGAAACTATCCTATTACGTATTAATATGCTGTACATATGCAAATGTTACGTTTAAAGCAATCTGTGGCCGTCACTTGGGGACTGCTTTAAGCTGATTAGTTGATTTTAAATGCCATTAGCTTTCCACCAATCAGATCAGTTTGTTATAGATTTTTGCTCTGTTGTTACCGAATTTTGCACTGCTGTTTGAGATTAATTGCACTGAAATCAACCAATCACAGTGGAACAACATTTTTATGCAAATCATTACGATACGTAACACGCATTTCAACTTACCATATTCAATAACTCGGGGCCTTTGACAGAAATAAAATTTATTCCCGATTCATTTGCAATAGCCTAAACCAAAACAAAGTTGAAAAGTAGAAAAATTAAAGTCTATATATTCTTCACCTCTTCACAAAACATCTCAAATTTGACGCTGATTTACTTAACTGAATACTAGATTCCTCTTATTACGTTTTCGTAGCGCTTTGCATTGTGGTTATATAGTGGTATCACTGTTATTCAAGATGGCTTATTCTTTGTCCTGACCCGTGCAAGAACTTTTTAAAAAAGCTAGGGTCAGGTGCGCGATAGCCAACAGCAAAATATTTGCGAAAACATTCAATCTTTTCATTCGAGGCCGCTATCAGTGATACCACTATATAAACTACAATGCAGGAAAACGTAATAAGGGGAATCATTTATTAAAGATACATCACCCTTTCATGGTAGAAACAGTCCTAAGATGGCACTCGTTTCTCCCCCTTCTCGGCACTTCAAGCAGCACAGATCAACTATATGTACATACCTTTGCAAGTAATGTTTTTCCACAGCCAGGTGGTCCAGCCAGTAATATACCAGGGGGGTTGGTAAGACCGAGTTGAGTGAAAGCTTCGCGATGTCGCACTGGAGCCTGAACAGGAAAGAAACGTTTGTTAGAGGGATCTGATTTTTAACTTCATTGGATCACAGTATAACACTAACATAAACTATTCAATGGCCCAAAAGGAAGATGCAAACGAGACGATAAGTCTCATGATACAAGGCGCCTCCCTTAACAATTATAAAATAGAAGAGTATATAAAGCACTGAATTGTATAGGTTTATCATATGGGGGCGAGGCGATATCGCCATGAGTGAGGGGCATTTGTAATATCGTCCCGGAAACGATAAAACTGGCATGCATATAATAATCGGGACGAAGCGACATGCCTTTGTCTGTCCAATGCAACAATTATTAAAATAGCTGGACAAAACAATCAGTAGATGCTTAAAATGTTGTCAGTCAATTTGATATTTGAAACAGTGACAGAAGTATAATTTTTATTTTTTTCTCCTCCACCAAATAGAAATATAGAAATATATAGTAGTTACTCGAAATAGAAATATAGAAATTATAGTTACTCGCCATGCATGCACCAACAAGCAGTCAGAGCTGTCAAGAAAACAGACAAACAAACAAACAAACAGAGAGACAGACACACATACAATTGAGATCCCGTACTTACAATAATTGCCATTGTCAACTCCTCTCTAACATCTTCCAGAGCGCCAATATCTTCCCACGTGACATCAGGAATAGTAGCAAAACCTTCCCGCTTTGCAGAGGGTTGAACATCACGTAGTGCTTGCTAGAAGAAATTTTGTTCTTAAAGTGGGGCTGTGTTAATCATCCTCACTTGCAGCTGAGAGCTAAGCTGAATGGCGAAGGACGCAGCTCAACCTGATCGAGTTAAAGGCTTTGCAGGCGCACTCGCAGCCACCTTACGACTCATGTCAGATCATGGAGCACATCTGTTGTGGAAGGGTCAGTTAGTGGCTATAACCCAACCCACCCTGTCAACATTCCTTGCACAACTTTCGGTAGAGCATTCAGTGACTCTTTTCACATGTATACTGTACATGTACAGCAGTCAATAGAAGAAGGTTATGAAACTCAATGCAGGTATACAGTAATAAACCTCATTATCTATGTTTTTGTCTTGATTTATGCAAGAAATGGTCGGTTCATCGTCATGTGTGTATTGTATTTTCGCTAGAGTAACCAATAGCTATGTTTTCATTTAACATTATTGTTTTTAATAATTAAACCAACACACTGCTAATGGTTACTTTAGCAAAAAAAAACAATATACACGTGACGATGAATCGACCCGTTTTTTGCATAAACCAAGACAAAAACATAGATGATGAGGTTTATTATGTCACATAAGTGTCATGTGTCCCACAGCCAGAATCGAACCCACGATCTCAGAGGTGAAAGGCGCCGATTACTTTGACAATTGTGCCACCGACTAATATAATTATGATATCATGTAACCGTTTCAAGAGATCAACGGAATTTTTTCAATCAAGGGCTTAAGTGAGTCAGTACGATAAAACCAACTAATACAAACTTACAGTGAAATCATCCATTTTTATATACAAATGTTTAAGTTGCTCCTCGGAAAACACCGTCTCGTTTGACTTTAACAAATCCATAACTAAAAGGAAAAAAACAAGTGCACTGAAGCACGCATATTTGAAGTGTGCATGCATGCGAGAGTTACAAATGCTGTACTTCTGCCTAGCGGCGAACACTAAGGGGGGGGCTGGACAACTGTGTCACAAAGCTGTAACATTATTTTTTACTCATGCATGTAGGCTATAAATTTAGGGTGGGAATTAAGAATTTTTTCTGTTAGTTTTGACCTGCAAATTTCAATTTTAAGCCACAAAATTCAGCAGCTAAACTAGCTCAGCTAAAGGGTCCGAGCACGCTGTCAACTGAAATTCGAGTTAACAAAACCAAATATAGTTTAGGCAGAGGTGCCCTATTGAGTAACAACTTACCGTTTCGTTTTGCGATGTTCACTGAACTCTAAAAAGAAAATAAACAATAAGGGAATGTCACAAGATCAGAAATCGCGGCCACAAATTAATACCCAAGACAATGCTGTTTTTCACAAATCACACATGGGACCAAATCATTTCAAGATATAATCGGCAAAACAACTTTTAAATTTGTCGGCGAAACCCCGGAGAGAGAAAAGGCTGAAGGCCTCGAAACAGTATCACAAGATGCATGCAGGCATATTTAAAACGATGTAAGATTATATACAATTTTAGAACTAACAAGGAGCAGCCGAGAAAAACGCAACTGAGAAACAGAGTCTAGTTGCTGAGCAATAAACACAAATATGAGAGATAGAGTGTATATGGGTAGATATCGCATCTCCTTCGACATAACTAATAAAAGACAATTCGTGCATTCGTTAATTTATTATGAATACGTCAAAGCAAAACAAACAACGGTTTCTTATGTTAAATAATTAAAACAAGCCTTCGCCTTCTTGGCATTGCACCGTTTTAAAATTAAGTTCTACATAGTTGATGTAAACAATTATTTATTTACCGTTGCATTAGTTGAATCTAGTGAATTTACATCAATTGCATCTGTGTTCGTCCCAATATCATTAAATATTCTGAAACAAAACAACACAAACGATATAGATGAGTTGAAAATTCTTGGTATATTGGCAGACCTTCCTAGGTCTATTGGCAGACCTTGCTAGGTCTATTGGCAGACCTTCCTATATAGGTCTATTGGCAGACCTTTCTATAGGTCTGTTGGAAGACCTTTCTATAGGTCTATTGGAAGACCTTTCTATAGGTCTATTGGCAGACCTTTCTAGGGCTATTGGTGTAAGATCAGCGAGGGGTGTATTACGTCCCTTGGCTAATAGGATACATCATCTTCTATACAACATCAGGACTATATAAACCAGTTATTATATATGTACCTTCTACTTCCAGTAATTTAAACCAAAATTACGAATTTATTTCCAGTCATCAGGTCCACTTTAGAGTTCCGAAATTAGCGTTAAACGAGAATGGCGTATTCTGCTCAGTAGTATGTAGAGAACATTTATGTATGTGAATATTCTGTTATCATAGTGTAATTTTCGATGTAACTAAAGTGCGGGGTTTGCATTGGCACTTAGAGTCCGTTTTCCAATCTAACTCGCCTTTTTCTGTGTGTAATGTCTACAGTAGTAGTATTGCAAATTCTACCGAGTTCGATTAAAGCTTCTTAATGTATGAGCTGAGTCATCCATAAATCACTTTCCTTTACAGGACTCGTTCAAGTCACCAATTATTGGTCCGGTTTAACTCCAGGAAAAACAAAACATGCCGTATTTGAAACTTTAACGCCCGTATTCCAAAAGCTCACTCACACTCAATGAGTGGAGGTTCAATCTAAGCTTCTCTTGTGTGTCAAAGCTGTTTTTGAATAGCTGGAGGATGTAGTGTCGTACCTTACTATATGTGACTACTCACCCTACATTGACACTCAAGAGAAGCTCAGATTGAACCTCCACTCATTGAGTGTGAGTGAGCTTTTAGAATACAGGCGTAACACTATTCACATGCGATCGAGGCAAAAATATGATCCGACAGCAGCACCCCTGTCACAAAGGTAATGTCTACAAGGGATGGACGAAAGGTATGTAGTTTACGAGATGGTTCCAAAATTGAAATAAGAGTTTGGGTTAGTATTAGGGTTAGTGTGAGGGTTAGGATTATAGGTGTGGGGTGAGGGTTAGTATTGTTGCAAGTGGCTGGTTGTTGCTTATTTTATGTTTTAACGATCTTAACAATTAACTGGTCGCCATCTTGAAAACCTGCCTCTAGTTCATCCCCCTTAGCCACGACCCTGTCACAAACATAGACTATACTGTAACTAACCACGTACCATGCCACTGACATATAACCCTATATTCTACATATTCTATGTGGATATAAGATTCGTACCTGGTCACAGCACACATAGCAGCTTCTCGTACCAGTGCTGTGAGATCTGCGCCAACAAAACCTGGTGTTTGACTTGCCAGAGTTTTGAAATTAAATTCACCATCTAACTTGAGATCCTTACATTGCACACGCAATATTCTATATATGAGAAAAGAAAATAGAAACTCATGTATGGCTAAGGTTTGGACTGACTCACAGGAGACAATAGAGAGAGCACGCCTAAACAATAATATTTTTTCTTCCTGGCAGCAAAAAACTATAAAAATACTAAGTCAGTTTTTGCCCCAATTCGATTTTTAATGCCACCTTCAAGGCTACCCCTATCAGAGAACAACCGAACAATCTGCAGATGGGGAGACAAAATCTATTTGTTGACATTTCTGTTTAATATGTCAGCTTCAATGACACCATTCACTGTAATGATTAAGATTGTACTCAGTCAGGACATGTAGGACATGTAGGGCTCCTGCACTATAGTTTCGAAGCCGCGCAACCACCAGCAACACAGTCGAAATTTTTAATATTCCTACGGCTGCTTTCCATTAGAATTACGATTAGATTTCCCTGACTGTACTATAGGGAAGAATTACAAACTGTGAACAAGGTACCGTCCGGTGTCGTAGTTTTAAGACCTGGCAAGGAATAACGAACGGACACGATGGCTTTTTGAACCGCTGTCGGCAACTGAAAAAATTCGTTCTACTGAGAAAAACTGGATTGATCTTACTTTGGTGTGTGATTGGGTTACCAACATTGAATGGGGAGAAGGAGATGAATGTTTGTAATAATTTACATATATCCACCCGTGATCTAAAACCAGAAGTGCCCCAACAACTTTTGATATGATTGTAAGTACATAATTGTAAACCGTGTGCGCCGCTACACATGGTGGTAACATCAGACCTGGAATTTTTTTTAATGTCCTCGGATTCTGAATTTGGCTTTTTCAAATGTTCCCCAAAAGTGCATGAAAATATATGACCATGCACGATCATGAATGACGGCTATAGAAAGTACACCGTTGTCATATAAAGGCCCATTCACACGACACGACTGGTCGAATACGATTGTCATTCTGACGTATCAGAATGACTTCCGACGCTACTATTCCTGTTCATCAGTTTATGGCGAAATGTGACATCTTTACACGCATTTATTCGAGCACATACGCCAGGATACGAATCGTATACGACTGGTAGTATCGTGTGGATGGGTCTCAATCCTTACTCTTCTCTTGCATGTTCATCAGGAATGCCCATTCTGATTTCTCTATCAAATCTTCCAGCTCGTCTGAGGGCAGGATCCAGAGAATCAGGTCTATTCGTCGCCCCAATCACAAGCACCTGGACTTCTTTGTTACGATTGAGCTCGTCCAAACAGGACAACAATTGAGCCACGATACGCCGTTCCATTTCCTTCGACGCGGTCTCGCGTTTTGGTGTAATCGCATCGATCTCGTCCAGGAACAGCACGCAAGGCGAGTGCGCGCACGCACGTTTAAACATGTCACGAATCTTCCCCTCCGACTCGCCAGAAATCCCAGAGACCATTTCGGTCGAGGCGACATTAATGATCGGCACCTCAAGTTCACCAGCGATGGCGCGCGCGAACAACGACTTGCCGCAACCCGGAGGTCCGTGGAGTAAAAACCCCCTCGGGGGTGTGATCCCTAGGGCGTTGAACACCTCCGGGTGTTTGATATGGATAAGAAGCTTGCACACTTCCTGGAAATAAAATTAGAAACGCAGGTATAAGTGCGAGGAGTTTCAAACTTCCTTTTTTTCTACTTTTACAAGGGAATGTTTTTAACTGCTCTAGAACATTTGGAACAGTGTTCTGGAAAGATATAAAATGGAGTGCACACGGTGTTCTGGAACAGTGTTGAGTTTATCTGTAGCAAAATGCTGGTTTATAATGTGAGGAATTTGCGAGGCTTCATTAATGACTTTACCATTATTATTTAGATCCTTAAGAGAACTTATGGTCTTAGAAGTCTTCCTCCGACGATAAAGTATCTCATTAATTCCTTCCCAAGTTTTTTTCATATTTGTTGTTATGTGTGAAGTACTGCTGATAATATGTCTTCTTACTTAACCTTATCATGCTGCAAATTTTATTTCTATAACGTCTATATATCTTTCATTATCACCTATAGTGTACAATTGATTTTTAATTGAAATCGACGCTTTAATTCCTTTGGTGATCCAAGGCTTACATAATTGTTTTGCTTTACGATTTGACATTTTTTTAATAGGCACATGCTTTTTGACAATTTTATTGTACTTGTTATAAAATGTAGAGAACAACTTATTCACATCGTTTCTGGATTCCCCCAGCTTATCCCAGTCAACTTGAGAAAGATCATTATTAAACTTTTCAACTGAGAATCCCGAGTAGTCACGTATTTTAGCACTATTTCTTTTTATAGTTTTATCCTTTGCATCTGTTGTGATACAAAATTGTGAAAAATGATCGCTTACATCAGAGATAATATTTCCACTAGTAAGTAGTTTATCCGGGTTATTAATAAAAATGTTATCAATTAACGTAGCAGAAGGGTTTTTTTTATATAAACATATTTAATGACTTTAATGTTTACCCAAGAGCGTGGACGCTCATCGAGGGCATGTAGTAAAACACTGACTACCGGAACACCGGAACACCACCGGAACACCGCCGGAACACCACCGGAACACCACCTAACCCTAACCCCAACCCTAACCCCCAACCCTAACCCCCAACCCTAACCCCAACCCTAACCCCTAACCTCTAACCCCAAACAAAATGGTGGTGTTCCGGTGTTCCGGTGGTGTTCCGGTGTTCCGGTGGTGTTCCGGTGTTCCGGTAGTCAGTGTTTTACTACATGCCCTCATCGAGGGGCTCACACTACATTTAACAAATAATTAAATAATATACACAACAGGAGAAGACGAACATTACAAAGAAAGAGGAAAACAAAACAACAACAAAAGTGATAAAAGCTGGTTCAATTGAAGGTTCAAAGTAATAAATTAATTCTTAGAAAAACGATTAGTTTGCTTAATATATTTTTGAACATTCATAAATATACATCTATTACTTTCTATACTCAAATCAGTTGAACCAGACAAAAATATTTTAGACTTTTGAGAATCGGACAAGAGATACCAGCTTTCACCATAAATTTGAGCAGCTACCGAGAGTAAGGACAATCTAAGAGCAGCATAACGAGGACAATATAACAAATAATGAATGACTGATTCACAAGAATCTCCAAATGAACATGCTGGAGATAATGTACAATTAATTTTAAACAAATAATAATTTAAAGCATTACAATTAAGGCGCAAACGAGTGTGTAAGATAGAAGAATACCTATCAATAGAAAAATCATAGTAGCCAGTATAAGTTTGAATGTCAAAAAACGAAGTTAATGAGCTCTTAAAAAAACCAATCGACTTTGAATTTCGATCAATAATATCAATGTTATTCCATAATATAGTAGTTGAAGGAAAAAACGATTTTTTAAATCATTCAGTTCTCACACCAAATGGAGAAAAGTCAGAAGCATTTCTTAAGGACAGACCCGACCTTTGTTGTACTGTTTGAGGCAGTAAATCCGACAAATAATTTGGTGTTAACTTATTTACAATTTTAAAATATAAAATAAGTTTATGAATGGATCGCCTTGTTTTCATATCTTCCCAAGCTAATTCCTCCAGTAACCGTACTCTACTAGTACCCTTCATAGCACCTACGACTACTGTTGTAGCTTGATATTGAACGTGCTCAATGAGATCGCTTTCATTTTCAGAGCAACCATCCCAAAGAACATCAGCATATACCATCACTGGTCTAATAAGAGACTTGTACAATTTTGATAAAGTTTCTCTATCTAACTTAAACTTAAAACGTTTTAAAAGATTAAGTTTTTTTGAAGCTTTCTCATAACAGCAGAAGTTGTACGAACGCGTGTAAGCTTGTCAATTGTTGGAATGAGATAACAGCTTTGCAATGCTAATAAAAAATCATGACTTATCTGAGATTTTTCACATTTAAGAAGGTCCACATTAAAATCACCTATGATATAAATTACCGTATCACTAGACACCAATTCCTCAATTTTATCTTCAAAATATTTTTGAAAATATTCAGGAGAATTGTGTTGTCGATAGGCTATTCCGCACACAATATTTTTGTGATTGACAAACGGTATTTCAATCCACAATGCTTGAAATGCCGTATTACTGGTCTTTTCAAGAACATAGACCAATTGCGAAATATTGGTCTATATTCTTTTCAATTGGTCTATATTCTTATTCGCAATTGCAGGGTTCGAAATAACGGTTCGTGATTCGTGAATCACGAATCAATTTTCATTTTTCACGAACCCAATTTCATAGAAATTGATCAAAATCACGAATCAAAAGTCTTTCAAATTGATAAAAATATACAATAATAAATTCAGTTCTTTGTAAATGTGATGAAGGATCATATATTCTGAAGATATTGTTGTTAGATTGTACTTAAAAACGATTATAATTCCACCCAAAATTCGATTTCTTTGCGAGTTTGCGATGTATATTATATATTTGAAAATTACAGTGCTTCCACTTTTTAACTTCCAATTAGAGAAAATTCCTTGAAAATTCCTTAAAATTTCCTTAAAATAAAAAAATTAATTCACGAACCATTTTTTCAGAATTAATTCGAACCCTGAATTGGTCTATTTTCTTTTCAAGAATATAGACCAATTGCGAAACTTAGTGACCGCGCCTTGCAAAAACAAATCATTCTGCTATATTTTTATATGGCGAAAAATGAATTTCAGTGTTTGAGACGCGTTTTTATGGTAACCTCTCCATTTTTTTTCAATATTTCTGTTTTGACTAGTATGTAAATCTTTATTAAATTTGTTCATAGATTTAGTCTTACTTCAAATTTCATTGTTTTTCGCGGCGTGCGAGGCAAAGTTTTGCTGTTTTTGGCCGTCCGATAAAAGAAGCAGATTATACCAGAGAAAGAATCAGGTATTTTCCGTCTGTTTTATTAATACATTTCAAAGAATAAGTTGTAACATTGTTTAATTTTGTTTCAGTTGTAATATAATAGCAAGTTTTCGATTTTAACTTTAAAAATATGAAAGTAAATGTCGGGCAAAATTTGTAGAAATTTTATGATATTATCCTTTGACAAAATCGTTTTTTTCTCGAAAGAAGTTTAAAAAAATCTGGGTAGAAAGAGTTATATTTGAGTTTGTTATGTTATACTGGCTATTTTATTTGCGTCTTAATCGGATTTTAAAGTCTAGATTGATCTTTTCCGTATGTTTATTCCATCGCATGCTAAAACAACAACGAAATATCTCTCCAAATCGGGTAAAAATATACTGGGAGATCGATGTTTAGATAAATTTAACAAATATTTATATAACCTAGCACGAAATATTAAGAAAAGATCAAAGAGATTCAAGAAAAAACACTTTATAAACCCTAAAATTCACTTTTCGCTATATAAAAATATAGAAATTGTTTTATTTTTGCATAATAAGCCTCGTTCTCGTGCAGTATGAAGGCGCGGCCACTAAGTTTCGCAATTGGTCTATATAATTAGTATTAGCATAATAACGCGTATAATGATTCGCTGTTATTTGTGTATCTGAATATGCTTTTGCAACGTTTTTACTCGTTGATTTTGCCCAACCCTGGCTTTCAATAGCATATACTAAGTATATGTCGAAATATAGCGGTTAACCCTTCAAAATAACACTATATGCAGTGTGCATTGGATACACAAAATCTGTCGCCTCCATTTCCAATCATGTGAAAATGGGCAGTGTCACGCGTCTGTTCTGGCTGCCCCTACTCGAAAATCGGGGTAGTCAGAACAGTTCAGAACAGTCAGCAGGGATGGATCCAGCATGATCTGGTAGGGGGGGGTGCAAATTTTTTTAGGGAGCTCTATTTAAAAATATTTTCCGGAAATTTTTTTTTCCGGAGAGCAATGACCTTCCCCCCCCCCGTCAACAACTTTTTAGGCAAAAAAATTTTCCGGACGAGTACGTTGCAATTGGTTTCCAGTGACTTTACCCGTCTAGCAACCTGTTCCACTTCGACAAGGATGTATTTTAAGCCCACTACTATTTAATATTTATCTAAACGATTTGCCCCAACTATTCAATAATTTAGCCTCTGACCCACTCATGCTTCCTAACACAACCAAACTGAACTGCTTATTATATGCAGATGATCTTATCTTACTATCAAGATCAAAACAAGGCCTTCAAAACTGTTTAGATCAGCTAAACAGCTGGTGTGAACAATGGTTAATGGAAATAAACTTGAAAAAAACAAAAATAATGATTTTTCAAAAATCAACAAAAAAACAGCAAATACCAGTCTTTTCTATAGGAAACAGAATTTTACAAATAACACAAGAATACACCTACCTAGGACTAAAACTTACACCTACTGGAAAATTTACTTTAGCAATGAAAACTATAGCTGACAAAGCAATACAAGCTCTGTTTGCTATAAAGAAAAAAGTTGACTTTTCCAATTTAAAACCAAAACTAGCAATTAAAATTTTTGAAAGCATAATATCACCCATTCTTCTATATAATTCCGAAATATGGGGAGCATTCACTTGTATCAATAAAGATTTCCATAAATGGAACCAAACTCCAATAGAGAAAACCCATTTAAAATTTTGCAAACTCTACCTAGGTATTAATAAAAAAGCAACTAACGTTGCATGTAGAGGAGAATTAGGCAAATTCCTCCTATTGATAAATATTCATAAAAGAATAATTAAATATATTATACATATCAACACACTTCCAGATTCTGTCATTGTGAAACAAGCATTTCTACTATCCAAAAATCTATATTTGAATAATCAACAAAGTTTTTATCTAAATGTAATGAAAATGCTTAAATCCTATGACCCATCCTTTGAATTGAATGAATTAGAACCCATCACACAAGATCATTTAACCAGATATATTAATAATATCAAAAATAAATACACAGCATTTTGGAAACACACACTGATTAATTCCTCTAAATTATCTTTCCTATCCTCTTTCAAATCAGAATTTAAACTAGAAGAATACCTTAGTTCTATAAAGAACCCGTCACATAGAAGATTACTAAGTAAATTTCGAACCAGTTCCCATAAACTACACATTGAATCCGGACGATACAACAAAACTCCCCGTGAACAACGTTTATGCGAGTACTGCAACACCAAGTTCGGTTGTTTTAAGAAACGTGATGAATGCCTTGAAACTAGGTTACATTCGAAGTAGTTAACTTTCTTAAAATTTGATATTTATATATAATAATTATTATTTCATAATTCAAATCTTTGATATTGCAAATAAATAGTCAGAGATCCTACAACATTTGTTATTTTGTAAAGTAAAGTAAAATAGATATAAAACTTATTAATATTGTTAATCACATTTTATGTAATATATTATTGAAAACCTTAGCATTACCTTTGTAATATTGTGTTTGTTTAGACACACGCCATGTTGAGTCTATCTGTCCTTTATCTAATTGTCTCCTGCATATATATCTATGTCCATTACGTCATAACTACTTAATGTCAATCATCTACTTATAAATGTCACATCTCCCTTTTCCCAAAGGAG
>CACRXK020002183.1:0-45634 GCA_902702795.2 Paramuricea clavata
CCCAACCCAACCCAACCCAACCCAACCCAAACCAAACCAACCCAACCCAACCCAAACAAACAAACAAACAAACAAACAAACAAACAAACAAACAAACAAACAAACAAACAAACAAACAAACAAACAAACAAACAAACAAACAAACAAACAAACAAACAAACAAACAAACAAACAAACAAATGCAGAAACCAACCTCATTAAGACCACTGGTAACAATAGCATTCTCAACATTTTGAGCAATATCATATTTCATCCAATCTTGAAATGGTCTTTGACTGGTATCCAACGGATACTCCATGGACACGGTCAAAGGATTGGCAATACACTCGTAACCCAATTGATTTTCCTTGGGGTAGCACGTCTCGTTCTTTTGGCATTTGTCCGTACAAACTTTCTCCGTAAACTGACACAGTTTACCGGTGATTTTAGAGTTTGGAGGACATGCACACGAGAAACTTCCTTGCCTGTTCACACATGTGCCATTGTTTTGACAGGTTTCTATGGAAACACAATGTGACTGAGTAAGTCGACAACCCTTTGCATAAGTGCAGTCGGATCAATGGGTGATGAACAATGGGGGAACAATGTTCACAAATTAGTCGGCGTTGAATTTCTGTTTGACTCACGGATGTTGCAAAGCAACAAGTCAGTCTTTGTGGTTACTTGAAGCCTGGTTCACATATATGCTTGCGACGTGCCTGCGACGTACCGGCGACGATGCCGGTGGTAGCTTAAAACGTAAATTATGTGAATATTTGTTCGCCGATTGCCCTCCAGTGCCACAGTTACATCGGCGGTAGGCCGGGAAAGTTGTCTTGAGTTCAACTTTGCCGGTATTTCGGCGGCAAGTAGAGGCATAATGATACAGTCGCAGGCATACCGCAGGCATATGTGAACCAGGCTTGAGTGTGGGACAGTTAAACAATGGGAAATGACCAGCCTGCTTTGCGCGCACTGTTTGCCTGCGAATCGGGCCTTTTAGAACCGGAAATCGGGCGAATGCGTGTTCGTTCTTTTGATTTGGCAAAAGAAGCACGACAAATGGCAAAATTCGCACGGTGCTCGTTTGCAAAAACAACTGCAAACTGCTCTAATTCTTTCTGTCACTTTCAATTTGATCTTATCCGTGAGTAGGCCTCAAGGGCTTTTGATTAAATTCTGAAACATCTCACCCCAAAACATTTCCGTGTTTCAGATCACACGACTTACCTTTAGACGTAATACAGACACTCCCGGTGCAAGTTTCACATTCATTGGAATCCTGTTCACAAAACAGGCCGCCCCATCCTCGTGGACACTGACAAACAAACCCGGCTCCTCTAACGATACACTTGCCCTGGTTACGGCAAGGATCCGACGAACACGCGGTGATGTTACACATTTCTTTTGGCTGTTTAAATTCCTGCTGCCGATACAGCTATAAAAATAAGAAAGAATGTCTCAGTCTTGGAAGTATAACTCAAGTTGTAAGCAGGTTGCATGCGACAGTTTTAGGCAAAAGTTGTGTGGTGTAAATCGAGCTTATAGCCTAAATTTTGATCTAGGCAAGAAGAACAAAATCCATCACCACAGCTAGAAAGAGCATGTTAAAATTAGTAAAATTGCAAAGTTTGGTTGCGAAATGTTGTAAAATGAGGAAAATATAGCCTTACGAAATTTGCAAATTTTGTATTAATTTGTATTACGCACGGGAAAATGCACCATATTCGGTCCATTTGTGGTACATTTTCCCGCGCGTAATACAAATTAATACAAAATTTGCAAATTTCGCAGGGCTATATTTTAGTGAGTTTTTCAAGTTTTTTAAAAAAATAGTTTTTAAAAAAGTTTAAAAAGTTAGATTTTTAAAAAGTTAAAAAAGTTAAAAAAAACTAAAAAGTTAAAAAAGTTAGGGTTAGGGGTTAGGGGTTAGTGGTTAGGGGTTAGTGGTTAGGGTTAGTGTTAGGTGCCGCGAATTTATTATTATGATAAATTCAAAATTTGCCGCGAATTTTCATAATGATAAATTCGGACGTGTTTAAGAATTTACTCATATAGTAAATTCAAAGGTGGAGCTCATGCTGCAAACTTCGCAACAAAGTGTTTTTCAGTGTTTGAACTTTGTTTTTTATTAATAATTTGTTCATCACTGACTGTACATGTTTATTTTTTGTTATTCAATTATTCAGTTCACTTTAGGAATCTCAAGGATGATTTCATGAAAATCAGAAACAGTACATTAATTAGTTAAGGAATAGTGGATCTTCAGACGGAATAGTAAATATAAAAATCTACTATTTCGGCTGTATAGTACAAAAAAAGTTAAATTTCGACCCCTGCAGTTGCTATATGCAGAGGTGCTCTCAACTTACCATACACATGTAGCACGGCTGGCTTGGATTTCTGAGATCCAAAGGCATTCTTAACTTCGCACGAATAACCTCCTGTATCCGTGTTTAATATTTCTTTGAAAACAATATCAGGTTTGTTGTAATCAATTTCAGCATTTGACAGCAGTTTCTCATCATCTTTGTACCACGAGTACGTGATTGGTTCGTCTCCGGTTGCTCGGCAACTCAACGTGGCCGCTCGTCCGATCTGAGCATGGATCTCTTTCGGTGGAACTGCAATCTTGGCAGGCTCTGGGGGGAAAGCAAAAATAGTTACAGAGGATTACGGTTTTGCTGAGATTTAAACGCAAGTATATAAAATCCGACAGCTAATACAACCAATGCAATTACAAACTTTAGTGTCAACCACACACACACACTGTGGTTCACTGTCCAACCCACCCGAAACAGAATCTCTTGATGCACGTATTGGGGGCCTTAGCCTCAAGATTAATTTCAGGATTCAGGACTCAGGATTCAGAAGGCATTAACCTCAGGATTAAGTTTTGGTGAGGTGGAAAAAGGTATGTTCAGAGGGGTGGGGATGCTCAACCCCCTTACCCTTGGCCAGGGGGGAAGGGGTACCACATCTACTCTACTTGAGTTGCAATCCCTTTCACTATATAACTAACCATTTGCATAAATCGTGATAGATCTAGACACGATATTTCCTGCTTCACTCGATGCAATACAAGAGTATACACCAGCGTTATCTTTGCGTAAAGATCTGATCTCAAAGACACCAGTATTTTGCCAATCTGTGACGTGGACGCCAGATTTTGTCCAACGATACTCAGGTATGGTGTTGCCTATAGCACGACAGTCGAGCTACAACATATTTGAAAGACGATTAGTTGTACTAAACTGAAATTTCAGAGTTGTAGTAAATTACAGGGATCAGGCCCTGAGATGAAAAACACGTGCACACATTATTGTTCCACCAACCCAAAGAAAACACTTACCGTAATTTTTTCCCCAACTAAATCACTGCCGGTTATCGACGTTCGGTCAAACCTGCACAATGTCTTCATCGACACATTACCACGGGGCGAAACTGAGAACGTCATCGCCTCGCAGTTTTCGCTAGAAAGAAACAAAGGCAAGTTCATCAATACAAATTTTACTTTACAGTTTAATAGCAGTTGTTAGCCTTATCTATTTTCTGTAACAGTGGTTACTAGAGGTCCAGTAAGGGGGGGGGGGGGGTACCTCAGTATTATTCCACTGTTACTACAGCAAGAAACTGGAGTACCTGGGGGAAACAAGCGGCGTTTGGTGGAGTCAAACTGGAAGCGCTCTTCTTACACGAGACTAAGGTGAAATTATAATCAGACCACTGTATATTGCAAGAATCAAACCCTGGACACCAAGACGAAAAACACATAGACTATGCCAATGTTACTACCAACAATATTATCTATTTTATACTCACCCTATTACTTCAACAGTAGTATTAGAAGTCTGTTGTGGAACCCCTTTATCCGTTGCTGTCACTGTCAAAGTTCGTTTAACACCAACCTGTAGAAAACACAAAAGTCAAATTTGCTGAACATGCAACCGTTCGTTCAAGGATGTGAATCAATGCGGTGCCGATTAACGATTAAACCAATTTCCTTACCTTTGTATCCCTGTGCCTCACTTATCCTAGTTAATCCTACTCTAAACTCTACTTAATCCCCCACTTACCCTAGTTACTCCCATCTAGTCTTCTACTTAATCCCTCATTTACCCTTGTTACCCTGCTTTATCGTCTATTTAATCCCTCACTTACCCTAGTTACCCCATCTAGTCTTCTCTTAATCCCTCATTTACCCTTGTTACCCTGCTTTATCGTCTACTTAATCCCTCACTTACCCTAGTTACCCCATCTAGTCTTCTACTTAATCCCTCATTTACCCCAGTTACCCCTGCTTTATCGTCTACTTAATCCCTCACTTACCCTAGTTACTCCATGCAATCCAAAATCGAACTCGGCATTCACTCCTACGTCGGGATCAGTTGCATTCAACCACAGCACAGTGTTAGCATAGATATCAAGCAGTTGATGTGTGTAAGAATCTTGCAGAAACTTTGGAGGGTTGTCGTTCAGATCCGTTACAAATAAGTTAACTCGTGCGATAGACTTTGATAATCTCTTCTCGATAAGTTCGTCTAGAGAATGGCCAAAATAAAAATTAGAGGTCCAGGGCCGCCGAGAGGGGGGGGGGGGGCAAGGGCAAATTGCCCCGGGTTCCCACCTTAATAGGGCCCCAACTTGACAGCGAGAGCCCAAAAAATTAAGTAGGTTCTTTGGTCAGAGCATTTTTGAAATTGAGGGCCCCTCACAGTGGCTCCACATGCAGTCTAGCTATGGTTTAGTTAGGTGACTGACTTGGGTCTAGCTTAAAAATAATGATGTCATGGGGCTCCCAGAGAAGATTTGCCCCGGGAATTCTCTCCGCGGCCATGTACATGTATAATCCACAATACAAAGCCGATGTGAGATGAATAATCATAATCATTCAGTTCATGCAGCACAATCTACAATCCTGCGATAAGACACACACATATAACTCACCAGTGTCGCCCGTCAGGTTAACACCACATAATTCATTCCCAGCTCTCACGACCAAGTTCACTTCGCTTGCAGTTTCACGGTCTACAAAGTTCCGAGACTTAATCTCACCTAAAATGTTATGACATTAAAAGAAAGTTGTTTCAACCAGATAAAACAAGGGGCGAAGAGGAAGTACTGCAAGGGAATTGGATACAATAAAATTGTTAATTATACTATATCTGCTTAGACAACTATAGTTTACTGTGTTGGTGTAATGTACTCAGAACCGACCTGACCGCGTAGCTCAGTTGGCAGAGCATTGGGCTAGTATTCCAAAGGTCGTAGGTTCGAATCCCACCGTGGCCAGGCATATTTTTCAAGCCTGCCCGGTGTGGATATGCACTCAAAGTAACATCACACAAGCAACTATAGTTTAATTTCAAACCAACTAACCTGTGTAGCGCTCTATTCTGAAGGTATTATCGTCATTTCCTTCTCGAATACCATACTCTAAGCTCTGCTCTCCAACCGTGTCCACATCCGTCGCATGCACAGTAACAATGGTCAGGTCAAGAGGTCGGTTTTCCTGGATGGTTACATTGTACTCCTTCGGGTTGAACACAGGACAGTTGTCATCCGTGTCCACGACGTTGATGTGCAGAGACGCTGTTGTAGAAAGCGATGGATTTCCTGAAAAATAAATATTTAACAGATGAAACATTGTGCAACAACGTCAAATATTAGTTAGGCCAATAAAACCCCTTGGGTTTCCGATTTCCCAATCCTACCTAGTTTTTGGCCACTAAAATCACCAACCCACTAAAATCACCACTCTGAAGTTTGCAAGAGTTTGAAGCAATTTTTCGTATCACGCGTGTATAGTTTTGTACCAGCTGTATAAAGTATAACCCATGTTTCAATAGTACATAATTCAATAGTTGAGGTGATATAACATTTAACGAATGTTTGTGAATAACTCGTCTCTGTAGCTCAGTTGGTTAGAGCGCGACACCGGAATTGATTCCTGTCTATAGGTGAAGGTTTTGTCCATGGCAATGGACCATTTGCATTATAAACTAAATTTTGATGTACAGTAGACAAAAATTTCATCACAGCTTGAAAGAGCATCACAAAATTAGTAATATTCCAAAGTTTCGTTGCGAAATGTTGTAAAATGCGGACAATATAGCCCTGCAAAATTTGCAATTTTCAGTCATTTTGTATTACAAACGGGAAATTGATGCCCCAACACCCGATTGTGCGTAATACAAAATGACTGAATAACGGCAAACTTCGCATGGCTATATTATCCGCATTTTACAACATTTCGCAACGAAACTTTGGTATATTACTAATTTTGTGATGCTTTTTCAAGCTGTGATGAAATTTTTGTCCAGATCAAAATTCAGTCTATAATGCAAATGGTCCATTTCGAGTGTGAAATTATACATTTTTTAGACCTAACCAGAAACAGTTGTGAAAAATAAAACTATAGACCCTCTGGCAAGAATCGAAGCTGGTTGCATTTTACTCGGATGCTTGTGGTTAGGTGTAAAAATGTATAAAATACACACCCGAAAATGCCCCCACTGCAGGGGCGTAAGTTTGGACCAGCCTGCCCCTGGTCCTACCGGAATTGGGTGCCCCAGGGGTATTCTAGATCCTTTTAAAGTACCATGAAGCTCTTACAATATGAACATTTTGCTGGTCGTTTAGAAGCGAATTTTAGTGGTATCTTGAACTGGAAATATAAATATATAGCAAAATATACAACAACAAAAAACACAACTATGCAGAAATAACACCATGCAGAAATTGTTTTTGACATAAACAGTGAAATGTTTGCCACTGTACTTATGCACGTACAACCTTAGATGAACAAGGCCCCCGGAGAACTCAGTTCAGGGTGCCCCCCTGGAAGCCTGTTTGCCTGGGTGCCCCCGGCTTTTAGCGGGTAGAGCTCATAGGAGTTACGCCACTGCTCCACTGTTCCCAGATGCCCCTCTAGTAACATGGATCCTACCTTTGTCAGATGCAGTAACTTTAAAAGTGTGATTTCTCTGAACCTCAAAATCAAATAGCTCCAGCGTGGTCACAACTCCAGTGGTGGAATTAATTTTCAAAAACTGTTTTCCATTGGATTGTAATCTGTACTCAATTTCCGCGTTCATACCCTCGTCGGCATCGTTCGCCACCACTCGTATCACGAACAGACCCTTCGGTTGCTCTTCGGTGACGTTCGCCCAGAGTGTCGCCAGGTCGAACACCGGGGGATTATCGTTGGCGTCCAGAACAGTGACTCTCAGCGATGTGGTTGAATTTCGTGATGGGGTGCCAAGATCTTTTGCAAGGACTATTACGGTATAAAAGGGAACGGCTTCTCTGTTTAAAGTAACGATTGTTGATATGACACCTGCGAAAGAGAATTAGATATTTTAAATAAATACAAATTTAGTTTGCATAAAAGCAATACCAACAACATTAAAAAACATACCGGTTTCATTTTCAATTTTGAAATATTCTGTGCCGTTCAACAGCGAGTAGACAACCTGGCCGTTCACACCAATATCAGCATCCAACGCTTGTACTTCTTCAACGAACGATTCAATAGAACTGGTCTCAGAAATACCTCGTGTATAACTGTCTTTCGTGAATAGAGGACTGTTGTCATTAGCATCGAGGACTTCAATGTCAACAACGAGAGGAGATGATTTCAAAGGGGTTGTGCCTTTGTCTTGCGCCACAATCTCCAGTCTAATAAGTTAAATGCAAGGTTCAGGGGTCTGTATTGCTGGGGCTGATTGTTCAAAATCCGGTTAGATTAACCCTAGGTTAACCTAAAATTCTAAGCAAACTTCCAAACGGCTTGTTATAAACATGGAAATATTTCTTCAGAAATCTTGTTTGATAGAAGATTACTTCTCTGAAGTTTGGATTTCAACTAAGGGTTAGCACTAAACCAGCTTTCAACAACCGTGCCCTGGCGAATAACTAATGACGTCACACCAATAGGCAATTCCAGCTTTTAGTTTATGCGCGCAGGGGATGATGGGAAGTAAGGTATCATATTGCTAATTATACTGAAAAATTTCAATAAAAACTGCCGAAACCACCGAAATATTTCAATATTTACAAGTATAAGCTATCACTCCTTGTTTACACGGCCACCATTTTTATTTTTTCAGCATAAT
Source organism: Paramuricea clavata (assembly GCA_902702795.2). Taxonomy (NCBI): domain Eukaryota; kingdom Metazoa; phylum Cnidaria; class Anthozoa; order Malacalcyonacea; family Plexauridae; genus Paramuricea; species Paramuricea clavata. The sequence goes on from CACRXK020002183.1 coordinate 8,097, forward strand.
CAGCGATATGATACCTTACTTCCCGTCATCCCCTGCACGCATAAACTAAAAGCTGGAATTGCCTATATGGCAGAGTCTCGTTATCTAGCGTATAAATCGTTCTAAAATACGTTACCAGAGGTGTGGGAAGCTATATCTTTTAAGCTACAAAAGTAAAGCCATTTTCTTGATAGTTACGCTAAAAAATCTAATTTGACAGATTTAAAAATCTCTTCTCGTTAAAAATATTCGGACTTCAAAATTGGCTCATTGAATTCAAAATTACACTCGATCCAGTCTTAGATGTCTGGTCAGTGGAACTGACGCATTTACTTGTCAGAAGAGAGGGTACACACGTGGGAAAAATACAAATGTCATACCTGAAACTGGTGACTGTTTCCCTGTCAATGTTCCCATTCACAGTCAGTATTCCAGACGTTTCTCCTAACATGAACAATCCATCATCATTTCCATCAGTGATGTCATACTTCACCTCGCCATTCAGACCAATATCCCTATCCTCAGCAAATACCCTCAGTACCGGAGTTCCGACACCGGAATTTTCCCGTACAGACACTTGTTCACGTGATGTATTAAACCTCGGCGGGTTATCGTTAATGTCCGTAATTTGAATCTCTACGAAGGCCGTGTCGGAACGAGCCGGAGCACCGCCATCGGTAACTCGTACGGTAAGGTTGTAAAAATCGGTAGTTTCTCGGTCTAACTCGCCGGCAACTCGGAGCTTTCCGCTTCCTGGTTCAAGAGTGAATCTACTGTCTGTATTACCACTGACGATGGTGTATGTAAGACCACCGAATGCATCTCTGTCTGTAGCGGTTATGGTGAGGAACGCGTCTCCTTGCGCTCGATTCTCCGCTATGCTTTCTTGGTATTGCGCAGGATTAAAGATAGGGCTATTGTCGTTAATATTGATAAGCCGTATCACCACATTAGTTTGAACGTTATGGGTTTTATCCTCGACTCTCACCACCAGAGTGTATGTTGGGATGGTTTCGAAATCGAGAAGCGCATTGGTACGGATGTCTCCAGTGTCTTGGTCGATTTTGAAATGTTTCTGGTCATCGCCAGATACGATGGAGAACTTTAATTTTCCGTTAGCTCCAGTATCTTTATCAGATGCCAAGACTTGGACCACAAATGTTGAGACATTTGCAGCTTCGCTCACAGAACCTAAAAGCAAGGTTACTTATTTAATTACGTATATTTCGTTACATACAACACCATATCACACTATACCATACCACACCATACTATACCATACCATACCATACCATACCATACTATACCATACCATACCATACCATACCATACCATACCACACTATACCATACCATACTATACCATACCATACCATACCATACTATACCACACTATACCATACCATACCATACCACAACATACCATACCATACCATACCATACAACACTATACCATACAACACTATACCATACCATACCATACCACATTATACCACACTATACCATACCATACCATAACATAACATAACATACCATACCATACCATACCATACAACACTATACCATACCATATACATTATCATACCATACCATATTCACACCATACCATATGATACCACACTATATTATACCATACCACACTATACCATACCACACTACATCCTACCATAGCACACCACGCCATACCAAGTAACCATACCACACTATATCCTACCATAGCAATACACCACCCTCACCCCAAAACTCACCTTCATAAGACGTTGCGGTAAATTTAGGAATATTGTCATCTAAATCTGTGACGTTCACCAAGAATTCTTTCTCAGAAAACAGACTTGGGTTTCCTTTATCAGAAACACGAACATTGAGCGTGTATGATTCGTGAGTTTCGCGATCTATTCCTCCCTGGACTGTTATCAAACCAGTCGCTGTGTCGATTGCAAAGGCATCATCGATATTACCATCCACAATTTCATACTATAGTAACAAAAAAAGGAATAGTATGACTACATTTCTTAAAGGACATTGGCAATGGCATTGGCAATAATTAATATTAAGAATTTTTACAGCTTTTTCATATCTTGTTTCATCCCTGAAATATTTTGACTGAAAACAGTGAGCTGTCCGCCATGTTGGATTATTCAGGATTTTCATTTTACGTAGCAAAGCTACGAGGTTAAGAATTAATACAAGATGGCGGATAGCTAATTGCTTTCAATCAAAATATCCCAAATATCCAATAGTCAAGCTTGGTATGAAAAATGTGCAAGAATATTTCATACATTAGTTCAACCAACTGACCTCAAGTTCGCTGTTCACTCCAATGTCTCTATCAGTGGCATTTACATCAACAACTGGAGTATCTTTGAGAGAATTTTCTTGAATTTCAACTGATGTCTCAGTGTTGGTTATGATTGGGGCATTGTCGTTGACGTCAAGGATTGTTATGGCAACCGTTGCCGTGGATTTAGTCGAAGGCGCTGAGGAATCTGCAGGAACTTTGTTGCTGGCAGTGACAGTAAGGGTGAATGATGGATTTTGTTCTCGATCTGGAGGATTGGCGACCTCTATGATCCCATCAAATTTCCTAATTCTAAAGAACCTGTGGATGAGAAAAGTGGAGTTTTAGACTTCGAAGTATAAAATACGATCAGGGACTGGTCATAATTTATCAGGGGGGGTGGGGTGGGGAGGTGTAATTCAAGATTTTAAGGAATGATATTTTGTGACCCTGCTTTGCCATAACCCGGAAAAATAATGCCCCCTCTCTTGCTCGTGTCAGTAAAAATGTACCTACCTACTATTAAACCCTGCATTCAATAATTTTTTTAATTACACTTTCTAATTTTCTAGTTGCACTTCAAATCAAATACTAAAATTTATATTATACCAATACATAGTCATATATAAAACTTTCGTTTTTTCAAACTTTTCATTTTAAGTTTAAAGAATCAATTTTTTTCAATGCAACTCAAACAAAATGTGAGAAGGCATGTATAAAACAATCAATTGAACTAAAACAACAGACCCCCTCCCCGCCTTCATAAACTGTCTAATATTTTATGAACCCCCTTTTTTCCTGGCTAAAAAATATGTGACCCCCCACTGTTTCCACCTCCCCACCCCTCCTGCTAAATTATGACCAGTCCCTCACTCGTTTCCAAAAGGGATTTCAAGATAAACTTTTGCTAATTTTTCATCCAATTTCCAACCACACTGAACCAAAATTCAATCAATTTGTCCTTGGGCAATGGCCATCAGATATTTTTGTAATACGTTTGATAAGTTATTGTGCTGGGGCCGGTTGTTCAAAGCTGGGTTAGTTTAACCCTAGGTTAACTTAAAATTCAAAGCAAACTTCCTCACAGCTTGTCTACAAAATTTGGAAATATTTCTTCAGAGATCTTGTCTGGATCGATAGGAGTTTACTTCTCTGAAGTTTTGAAATAAACAGACGTGTATAAATACATAAACTAAAACAGCAGGTTAAATTTTAACCCAGGGTTAGCGCTAACCAACATTTGAACAACCTTTCCCTGATAAACAAATACCCACACAGACAAATGCAGATAAAAATATAAATTCCTGGCGGAGGTAAAAACCAAACTCACCTCCCGACATTACCACCAGTAATCATATATTCAATCTCTCCATTAACGCCTGAATCAAGGTCCTTCGCCTCAACCCGTATCACCGTGCCTTCGGCGGTATTCTCACGCAATGACGTAGAATAGTCACTTGGGAAATGAGGATTGTTATCATTCAAGTCTTTAACCGTCACAACGACCATTGCGGTGGATGATAATGCAGGTGTCCCAGAGTCTTTTGCTGTCACAGTAATCACGTAAAGTGGGCTCTCTTCATAGTCCAGCGGTGCTTTGGTAGAGATTTCCCCGGTTGTGGCATCGATAGTAAATTTCCCCTTAGAGGTAGAATCGATCGAGTAAGTGATCTTAGCGTTGTCGCCTTCATCATTGTCTGTCGCTGTTACAGTTACTACAGCACCTGAAAAAAATATCGTAGTTAAACATTCATTTATAATCATCACAGGTTATCATGTTTTATTTTCTCAGTAAAATCCTCCATAAAAACACACTATTATATTGGTGGTCTTCAGTAATAACTGGAATCACTTAGGTCTTCATATGTGAACTATCTAGTTATCGTTTGAGGTCAGTGCGATACGTACCTGCATTGCTATTCTCTGTGACATTAACGGAATACGACGCTGGATCAAAACGAGGCTCATTATCATTCACATCCGTCACAATAACAATGAGATCTCTCGAGGAACTTTGCCCTTGATCTGTCACAGTAACAGTGAGATTATATCTTGGAATTGTCTCCCGATCCAAGCTTGCATTGGTAGTCAATACTCCGGTGTTTTTATCAATACTGAATGTATTCCCTGTGTTACCAGAAGTTATAAGGAAAGTCAACAAGTTCCCGTCTTGGTCGGTAGCGTTGAATTTCACTACATTCGTTCCTATGGCAACGGCTTCGCTCACGTGGGCGATAGGTGAACCGGGTTCAAATATCGGCGCATTGTCGTTGGTGTTTTCAACCGCAATGCTGACTTGAGCTGTGTCCGTTCTTTTTGGGTTGCCGCCATCACTGGCTATAATTAATAGAAGTGAAATATTATTAGTGGAATGAAGCATAAGGCAGGCGATTTGCCCATCAACCACTAACTTCATCAATCATACAATACATACAATACAATGCAATACAACACAACACAACACAATACCTGTAACAGTAAGTAAATATGATTTCGTGCTCTCGTAGTCCAGTTTAGTCGCAGTACTGATAAAACCAGAATCTTCATCAATGCTAAAGTGTTCACGGTTCTGTCCGCCAGTTATACTATACTTGATTTGACTGTTCACTCCCTCGTCAGCATCTGTTGCTTTTACCTGAAACAACGATATTGTCTTGAGCTAGAGCAACACGGCATCACACACTTAAGGCTAATTTCCTCTCAGGAAAATTATCCGTGGATTGGAACGGACAAGAAAATTTTTCCCTGTGTCAAAGTCATTAGTTCCAACCCAGAGCTCATAAGAGAAAGAAAAATTTTCTTGTCCGTTCCAATCCACGGATAATTTTCCTGAGTGGAAATTAGCCTTTACGCTACGTTTACATTGTGCTGGATAACTTTGTGCAACTTTCAGAAGCTGAACGAAACAATGTTTCAATAATACCTCCGAAAAAATAATTCCGTTGCAATATTCCTCGTTTAGGTGTTTTTTCACCCGCCGCTAGGCAAAGCTACCTGGTATAGTGCAGCTTCAATATTCACGGCTAAAACTAACCATATCAACAAATTATTATATACACAAGGTCTGGATATGAGTTATTCTGCAATCTGATTGGTTCTCTACCAGCAGGATATTAGCTCATATCCTACTAGTAAAGAAAAACAAAATGGCGGCTCAAACTGAATTTCCGATTTTTGCGAACGAGAAAACGGCAAGTTGTTCGCTTTTTATAGCCTTTACAGGATTAAAAACACAATGAAAAAACTCGCACAAATTGTTTACAGGTTAGCAAATGAATTTTTAAAATTTAAAATGGTTAAAAATATATATTTTTGAAGAAATAATCGGCCGAAAGAGCGAAGATAAAAACATAAACAAAATAGAAAAATATTGAAAATATCCGAAAACCAAAGTCGGTGAATTCAGACCTTGTGTATATAATAAAACAGTTATTCCACTCACTCTCGTCGAATATGAGCGATAGCCGACTCGGCGCTACGCGCCTCATCGGCTATCAGCTCATATTCGACTCGAGTTCGTAGAATAACTGTTAAATAGTTGGTAAATTTGATTACTTACTGTACGCCCCTATTCTAACAGCTCACTCACACTTATACTCAATGAGTGGAGGTTCAATCTAAGCTTCTCTTGAGTGTCAATACTGTTTTTGAATAGCTGGAGGGTTAGTGTCGTACCTTACTATGTGACTACTCGCCCTCCAGCTATTCAAAAACAGCATTGACACTCAAGAGAAGCTCAGATTGAACCTCCACTCTTTGAGTGTGAGTGAGCTTTTAGAATACGGGCATTAAATGCATTCGTATTTTAAGTAATGTAATAGACCTTTCCCCTTTTAAGTGAAATTTTGATCTAGACAAGCCTGGACAAAAATTTCATCACAGCTTGAAAGAGCATCACAAAATTAGTAATATTCCGAAGTTTCGTTGCGAAATGTTGTAAAATGCGGATAATATAGACTTGCAAAGTTTGCCGTTTTTCAGTCATTTTGCATCACAAATGATCATTAATGATCAAACTGATTACCAATTTCCCATTTGTAATACAAAATGACTGAAAAACGGCAAACTTCGCAAGGCTATATTATCCGCATTTTACAACATTTCGCAACGAAACTTTGGAATATTATTAATTTTGTGACGCTCTTTCAAGCTGTGATGAAATTTTTGTCCAGGCTTATCTAGATCAAAATTTCACTTAAAAGGGGAAAGGTCTATTGCACACACGGTATGGGGAAAAGTCGTAAACAAAAATACAAAATAAGAAAGGATTATACCTGCACAACTGGGGACCTAACAGAAGCGTCTTCTGCGATCGTGCCATTATACTGGTCAGCGGTAAAGATTGGATCGTTGTCATTAACATCCGTCACTGTGATGATGACGTCACGACTGGAGAATTGAGACGGTGTACCACGGTCAGCGGCTCGAACAGTCAGTCTGTAGCTAGGGATGGACTCACGATCTAAACTAGACTTGACTGCAATAAAGCCTGTGGCATTGATTGAAAATCTATAAAAGAGAATAAACAAAAGACTAAATTGACGAAAGGAGTAACATACTAAACAAGCACTAGCCACAAGTAGTTGAACTTTGGTCAGTCGTCAATGTTAACAGCATAGTATCAGAAATTGGAGGTAGGTGCCGTTAGTGGTAATCTAGCCTTGAGAACAAAGTTAAAGTGTCTACATTATACTTACGCAGTGCCTGTATTTCCTGCAGTAATGCTGTAAACCACCTCGCCACTCAATCCTTCGTCTTTGTCCTCGGCACGAACTCGTCCAACCACATCGTTCACGTTGGCATCTTCACCAACAGCAAAACTGTACGAGGGTTGGTCGAATAGTGGTTCATTATCATTCTTGTCCAGAACTTTAACGTTTACTGTTACAGTTGAGCTCTTACTTGGAGAACCTTTGTCTGTTGCAATAATATCAAAAGTATGCGAGGGGGTACTCTCTCTGTCTAATGTTACCAACGCTTTGATCTCACCATCATCCTAAGAGAGGGGAAGAAGTAGAGGTTAGATTTAAAGGACCTTACGATTGACGTACTGGTGACAGCAAACGGAAAACACTTAAAGTCAAAATGTTAGTTATTCAAAAGACCTCTCCAAGGTGTTAACAATGCCATAATGAAACACAATAGTGCAAGGGGTGGAAACACAATGGAATTCCCCATAGGTAAATTTGCAATGGGTACAAATACAATGGAATTCCCCATAGGTAAATTTGCATTCATCAGAAGAAAAAAATCGCAGCAGAAATTGCAGGTGCATTATAAACAGCGTTTAGACCCACCTGATCGACACTGAAGGTAGTACTTGGTGTAACCAGCGCGTAAGTGACTGCACCATTTCCCCCGGCGTCCTTATCCAAGGCAAGGACAAAACAAACTCGGGAATTTGTGGCGGAATTTTCTTCAATCTCGCAATTATATGGATTATTGGTGAAGATGGGAGAATTATCATTCTTGTCGTCAACCATCACTTGTACAACAACTGTGGACGAACGAGACGGCGTGCCCCTATCCCTAGCTTCAAACCCAAGACTATACACTGAGGTGTTTTCACGGTCTAGGACCTTCTTTGCTTTCAGCATGCCGGTTGTACCATCGTACTCAAAATCACCATTAGGATCACCACTTAAGATGGTGTATACAATTTCGCCATTCAAACCTTTGTCGTTATCCGTGGCAGGTCCAAATTGTCCAACGTCTGCGTCCAAGGCGTTGTTTTCGCTAATTCTCAACGAGTAGAAGGTATTGTCAAAAGATGGTGTGTTGTCGTTCTCGTCCAGCACCGTGATGTCCACTTTAGTCGTCGAGCTTTTCGCTGGCGAGCCGCCATCTCTAGCTTCGACAGTTAGATTGTAGATTTCACGAGTTTCACGATCGAGGCGAATTACGGCAATTACTTCACCTAAAAGTTAAGTAGTTTTGTTGTTTAGAAATGGACTAGTTGGGCGAAATTTTATATCTCGAATGAATTGAAGAAAATGTGTGGAATTGGTGGTACAAGGTTTAGTGTATGTTAACCTGTCACCTTAGAGACCAGGTTTGATTGTCCAATAATTTGGGCTCAGCTGCGCGAGAGATTACTCCCATAGTGATACTGGATTAATGAAATGTTTCTTACTGGACCTCTAGGGAGAACAGTTTAGAACTGATAGAGCTATCCAGTATAAATACAGTGACTTTAGCTTTATAGCAACAAAAGATGAATATAACTCCATCTCTAGGGAGAACATAGAGCTATCCAGTATAAATAAAGTTAGTTTATATGTAGATCAGATCAAAACTCACCTTTAGCGTTGATTGTGAAAGCGCCCCCAATATTCCCGCCAATAATTGAATACGTCACGGAACCCCGCTGACCAGAATCGTCATCACTTGCTTTGACGGTGCCTACCAAGTGATCTGAATTCAGATTCTCAGACAAAGACTCGGTGTATGGGTTCTGATCAAAACGAGGCGTGTGGTCGTTCACATCAGTGACGTAGATGGTGACAGATGCTGAAGTGGCTTGGTTGCCGCCATCTTTCGCTACGATTGTGAAAGTGTAGTCCTTCGTTGTTTCGTAGTCCAAGGATGTTTTCACACGAATGTTCCCTGTAATAACAATGTACTGGAAGACTTAGAGCATTTAGCATGTACTGGAAGACTTACAGTAGCATTACATTTGTGAAATATCATCTCTTAAAAAATTCATTAATAATTCACGAGGAAAATACATAAGAAATGAATGTTTAATCAATGTTTGTAAATCGGATAAATATTTATCCTGATTTACATAAACTTCAGCTTTGATTTTCTCGGCTTAGACAATGTTTATTTTTAAAATTACTTCGCCAATGAACTCATAAGGTGGGTCATTTTTTAAGTACGATAAACATTCGCATCCGATCTGTATCTCGAGTTTGTATATCAGATACAGATCGGCTGCTCGTGTTTTATCCAGTACTTGTAAATTGCAAGATGTATTTGCTACAGGTTTGTAGCAAGCAAGTCTGCAAGGTGTAACAATGCTGTTACTTTGTCAAGCTGAGAACAAGTAAGACAAACACAAACTGATATAAGTTGAAACAATCTGTGTCATCGACTTTACAGCAATACTGTTACGTCATCAACTCTGTAGAAACTTGTCAACAAGCTGGGAACAAGCGGTGCGAACACAGCCTGGCATCAGTGTGTTAGAAAAGCGTTCTTTCTTACCATTGTTATCAATTGTGAATGTTTCCTTTGCAACAGGAGGAGAGTCTATGCTGTACGTAATGGCACCAAATACTCCAGCATCGTCATCTGTCGCAGACACCTGGAGAACAAAAAAACAAATTTACATGATCATTCCAAACAAACGATGGCTGAACTAATAGCTGACAAGCAATTGAACAGAAAACTTTAAAGTGCGACTAACCACTAATATGATTTTTGGTATGTGTAATATTTTGGTCATTTGAAGAAGAAATGTAATATATCTTTATAATAAAAAATCCCATCTTGATCGACTTTTTCACTGTCAAAGTTTCCGGATATGATGTCATTAGGTGAATTGCAAATTAGTTTTCCTTTAAGTTCTTTGAATGTTTGCATGGCGATAAAATATAATTGTTTTTGTTTGTGGAAACACCACGTAAATTTATTACTGCAAAGCTTTCGAACCGTAAGCCCGGATCTTCATACATATTATTAGCACTGATGAAGATCCGGGCTTACGGATCGAAAGCTTTGCAGTAATAAATTTACGTGGTGTTTCCACAAACAAAAACAATTAGTTTTCCTTTGTTTTTTGTACCAAAAATTCACCTAATGACATCATATCTGGAACTTTGACGGTGAAAAAGTTGATCAAAATGATGTTTTTACTATAAAGATACATTACATTTCTTCTTGGAATGGCCCAAATATTACACATACCAAAAATTATATTTGGGGTTAGTCGCACTGTCGCACTTTAAAGATATCATACAAAACCTTACACCTGATAACTGGCTTAAATTTAACCTGATAACTGAAACAGCTCCATTAAGGCTTTTTATGGCTTTCTTCTTACCTTTAGAACAGGTTGGATCGTACCGAAGTCCTCAGGAACAGATGCAGTGTACGGCAATCCTTGAAAGATTGGTCTATTGTCGTTCGTATCTCTGACTGTTATAGTGACTGTGGTTTGACTATTGAGTGACGGAGAGCCATTGTCTTTTGCTTGGACAACCAAGGTGTAGGATGGCCTAATAGAAGATGGAAATCTGATAGTTACATGGACTTCTCAAAATCAACAATTCATGATAAACACTCATAACTCAACTATCGTCTTGACTCTTGAATTCCTCTTTAAAGGGAAATGGCAATATATTTTTTTATTTTCGCATTTGAAAGAACTTTTGAAACTATTTAATAACTTCTTTTACCGATTCTTCATATCTTGCTTAGTTCTTGAAATATTTTCACTTGAAGTACTGAGATGTCAGCCATCTTGGATACATTTTTTATCTCATTAACGATAGTTTTGGTGACGTCACAACAGGGATTAACCATATAAAAGTATTCGTTGCTGACCAAATATTGATTGGTAGATGTTTTAAAGGTTTCAAGTGATCTTGATATTTCCAAGGGCATACGGAGTATAATTTTGAGTGAAAATGATTAGTGGTTGTCTAGATAAAAATATTGCGTGACCCCTGTTGTGACGTAACATGCATATCTACAAAAATCCAAGATGGCGGACATTTCATTTCTTTCGATTAAAATATTTGTAGAAGTAAGCAAGATATGAAAAAACGGTAAAAGAGTTTTATATATGGTTTTAAATGTTCTTTCAAACGAGAAAATAAAAAAATATATTGCCATTTCCCTTTAAATCAAGTCCGTTTGAGAAGTAATATAACAAACTCAAAAGATGTTCACTACCGGCGTTTAGAACACCTGAGCGTATGTAGAAAACACTCGCCTAGTGTCTCGGTTTTTAATAAACTTTTCGGTGCGTTGGACGTCAGCAATAAACGCTTTCTCGTTCATATATATCACTTGAGAAACAAGGAAACAGAATACAAGTGTGTAACCCAAACCAAAGAGTAAACAAGAGAATCACAGACAACTTACGTAGTTTCTTGATCGAGAGCATTGTTTACGGTAATCAGACCAGTGTCTTGATGAATAGCAAAACCAAGCCTCACATTACCAGAAATAATGGAATACTTCAACTGTCCTCCAAGTCCTGAAAAATTGAATTGGTCGCATAGTAGTTAATACATTTGTCTTTTATCTCTGGGGTCAGGGAAAACAGTTTAGAACTGATAGAGCTTTCTAGTATAAATAAAGTTACTTTACTTTATGTTTCCTCCTGGAGTAACACTGGATCAGTAAGAGATTACTCTTACTGGACTTCTATAGGGAGAACAGTTTAGAACTGATAGAGCTATCCCGTTTAAAAACATCTACAGAAAACAGTTTAGAACTGATAGAGCTATCTAGCATAAATAAAGTTAGTTTACTTTATGTTTCCTTCTGTAGTAACACTGGATCAACATGAAATTGTTCTTATATAGATCTATCTTGTATAAACGAGATTGGTTTAACATTGCAGGCCATTGGATGTTTCTAGTTTTAAAAGTGTTCAATTACCTAACCCTCGCCGTCGAGGGCTGGTTGTGTCGGAAAGGAATAGCACCACATACCTGAGTCGCTATCAGTAGCATTCACATCAATGACATGAGTGCCGGGTCCGGCGTTTTCCTTGACGTTAGCAACATATGGTGTACCCACGAAAGACGGCGCGTTGTCATTAATATCAAGAACATTTACTGTAACTGTCGTCTGACCATTCTTATTGGGAGATCCTTGATCTCGTGCAACCACAGTGAACGTGTATGTCGTCTCTGTTTCATAGTCAAGTGCTGAACTTGTTATTATAGTTCCATCATCTATGTTGATTGAAAAGTCCGAGGCGTCAGTTCCAATTATTGCATATTTTATCTCGGCGTTAGCTCCTTCGTCAGCATCTGAAAAGCAAAGTGAGAACACTATTAAGCCTAGTTCATACTAGCAATTTTGTCGGTGATATTTCTCCCCCTTGAGGATGTTATTGAATGAATGACATGCAAAAGACTGTCAATAATCCATTCTATATCCCTTTAGGTGCGAGTTCACTTATTCGCATCCATCAGAACGAGAAAATCGCCGACACTCTGATAGAGCTACCCAGTATCAAGTTAGTTTAGTTCAGGTTTCCTCCTGTAGTAACACTGGATCAATAAGAGATGAAACTTAGCGTGGGCAGTTTAGAACTGATAAACCTATCCAGTATAAATAAAGTCAGTTTAGTTTAGGTTTTCTCCTGTAGTAACACTGGATCAATTAGAGATAAACCTTACTGGACCTCTAGAGAGAACAGTTTCGAACTGATAAAACTATTCAGTGTAAATAAAGTTAGTTTAGTTTAGGTTTCCCCCTGTAGTAACACTGGATCAATAAGAAAAAATACTTAGGGTGGACGGTTTAGAACTGATAAACCTATCCAGCATAAATAAAGTTAGTTTAGTTTAGGTTTTCTCCTGTAATAAGACTTGATCAATAAATGACGATCCTTACTGGACCTCTAGGGAGAACAGTTTGGAACTGATAAAACTATCCAGTATAAATAAAGTCAGTTTAGTTTAGGTTTTCTCCTGCAATAACACTGGATCAATAAAATATGACACTTGCTGGATCCAAAGGGGAAACAGTTTAGAACTGATAGAGTTTTACAGTAAAAATAGAGATAGTTTAGGATGGTCCTCGTTATGCAAGGTTAGAAGTTTACCGGTAGCTTTGACTTGTACAACTCTGCTACGAGGTGATTCATTCTCAGACATATCCACGACATACGGTCCAGGGAACACGGGATTATTATCATTGACGTCACCAACTGTGATGGTAACGCGAACACTATCGGTCAGCGGAGGTGAGCCACAATCCATAACTGTGATATAGAATACGTACTGAGGATAGGTCTCTCGGTCAAGGCTAGCTGTGGTTATGATGTCGCCGTTACTAGACACAGTGAACTTGTCGGCCGCCGGTTTAGGAAAGCTGTACTGTAGTAAACAGTTTGCTGCCGTATCTGGATCGTGTGTGGCAAGTTTTCCAATCGATGTACCAGTTGATGCAGCTGGAATAAGAAATAAACATGAGTTATGATACAGATGATCCAAGAACGTGGAAAACAGTATGTTTAATTAAGATGTAACTATCCTGGGAATATAAATAATGAAATAGCTTGCTGTAGCTGTTATATATCAAAATCTAAGTTAGTCTGAATAAATCTTAATTTCATTGCGATAAATTATAGCTTTTGAAATGAAACAGTGTCTAGTTGTTTTTTTTGAGACACTCCATATATAATCATTTGGACTGAAGCCTACCTTCAGAGACAGTGTAAATACAACTTCCAACACAACTGATGCTTGGCTGTTCGTTCACATCGAGAACAGAAATGTCCAGTACGACAGTAGATTTCAAACTGGGCGAGCCATTATCTTTAGCCGTTAGAGTCAGTGTATACAAGTTTACGGTCTCGTAGTCCAGAGGGCCTTGCAATGTGACATCACCGGAGACAGCATCAATGTCGAAAAGTCCTGGGGCAGTGGTAGCGGTAATACTGTAAGTGATTTTCCCGTTTTCACCTGAATCCAAATCGATAGCGACCACCTGAGGAAAATGGAATAAAATGGTTAAAAAATCCCAAATAAAAATCTATCATGTCTCAAGTTGGCTGTATAGAACAGCCAAGAGGCTGTATAGAACAGCCAAGATACGATTATAGCATTACCATTGTGTATAAATATTATTATGTTTTATGCAGCCAAATACCTTTATAACAAAAGCATCATTTTGAGCATTCTCGGAAATCCTGGCTGTGTACTTATTCTTTTGAAATGTTGGACGATTATCATTCTGGTCAATAACATTGATCTGGACCAGAGCTCGACTCTTGTGACACTTGTTATCCAAATCTTGCGCTACAACGACCACACTATATTTAGGGCTGGTTTCATAGTCGAGTTTTACTCTTGTCGCGAGTTTGGGAATAGAATTTGTCTCTCCAACACTGAACAATGATTCGTTACCGTCGGAAATCATGAACTCTAGGCTGAAAAAATATTACAAAACATGAATACATTTGGATAGTAGCAAGTATACCAGAAAAAATCTCAAACATAGGAACCTAGTGCATGTAGGTAGTATTCTATAATAACCTGTCGATGTTTGTTCCTACGCTACCAGAAAAAAATCTTAAAATATTTCAACTCATACTCATACTTACTCGTAGGAATGTTGCACCATGTTTAAAGTTATTATATCGTGGGGATCGAGACCTTCCGTGACATCAACTTGGAAAGTTCCACTGTTTACAAATAAGTTATCCCAAAATGACAAACTAAACTGATTAGTGTCTTTTTGACCTTGCACAGCGACATACACCGTCTAAATAATGGAAACATGGATGAGATTTGATGTCATTGGACATTAAACTAGCTTTGTTTATCGTTGATACGGCTCTATCAGTTCTAAACCTGGTCAAGTAATGGTTGTCCTTTGTTACTACAGGAGGAAACTAATCTAAACTAACTTTTACATCGGTTAGCTCTGTTCTAATGTGTTTTCTCTAGAGGCCCTGTAAGGTTCTTCCCATAATGATCCAGTGTTACTACAGGAGGAAACCTAAACTAAACTTTATGTTACTAGATAGCTCTATCAGTTGTAGAAAGCTCTCTCTTAATGGATCTCAGTCGATTAAGAGTCATTTTTATTTATCCAGTGTTATTACAAAAGGAGACCTAAATTAAACTAACATGCATTTTACCTTCGTGTCATCATCGACGGTCACTGAAACAGCCCTGGGATTTGTGTCTTCTTCATTCTTCACACTAGCCGAGTCCAATGGTCCGGGATTTTTACTTGTGCCAGATGCATATAAATGACTGAGACCTAATTGAAGAAAAAACATTATTGTTGATACCACTGTAATAAACGTGAACAATATATACAATTAAAAAACTCATTAATAATTCATGAAGAAAACACAAAGAAAAATCATAAGCGTGTCGTATCTGTATATGTGATACAGATTCATGTTGATTTACATAAACTTTAACTTTGATTTTCTCGGCTTAGACAACGTTTATTTTTAAAATTACTTCGCCAATGAACTCATAAGATGAGTCGTTTTTTAAGTTGTTTACAACATTCGCGTCCGTGTTGTTGTACGGCCGCTCATATTGTAAACATTACATAAACGTCTTCAACTCAACTCAACTTTTCATTTACAATGTCCTTTTCATTGTTTTGAAAATTTCATTTAGGTTTATGTAAACGGAATATCAAATGTATAATAATAATAAACTCCTTCTCCCATCTCTGTGATGTATTACATCAATGTAGTTTTATATACTAACCAGTCACATCCCTGACTTCGATACTGACTTCGTCTTTTGTGACGACATCAAATGTAGTTCGGAAATATTTAAATGAACCACTTTCGACAGTTGTCTCCGCACCTTTGCACGAGTTAATCAGAGATCCCTCTAAATGATAAAAAATATACACCGTCACATTGGAGTTCTGTCAAACTTGCTCACCTACGAGGGAAAAAGCCCCGGTAAAACGAGGATGACATTGATGAGAGTTGGCTGTCACTCATTGTTACAGGGGACATTTCAAGCTCTTGATAAACAAAATAAAGGTTTGTTGATTGTTCCAACTATGTTTTAACTTCAATAAAAAATACATGATAGTGTTGGGAAAGCATTAAGAACAGCTGACCAAGGTCGCGTGACTGTCGACTCTCATGAACACTTAGCTTGAATTCAGCTATTTTAAAGGTACAGTTCAGCCTTTTGAATGATGGTTTTTAAGGCGCATTTCTGCCCTTTTAATTGAAAAAACTAACTAGGAAAATCAATTAAGCACAATGGACCATTTGCATAATAGACTAAATTTTGGTCTAGACAAAAATTTCATCACCTTCCAAAGTTTCGTTGCGAAATGTTGTAAAATGCGGATAATATAGCCTTGCGAAGTTTGCCGTTTTTCAGTCATTTTGTATTACAAACGGGAAATTGACAGCCCAATCGGGTGTTGGGGCATCAATTTCCCGTTTGTAATACAAAATGACTGAAAATTGCAAATTTCGCAAGGCTATATTATCCCCATTTTACAACATTTCGCAACGAAACTTTGGAATATTATTAATGTTGTGATGCTCTTTCAAGCTGTGATGAAATTTTTGTCTAGACCAAAATTTAGTCTATAATGTAAATGGTCAATTCAAGATCAGCAAACTTAATGTTTTTAATATTTTAAAACATTTTATTGTTAAAAACATTGAGTTTACTCATCTTGAATTATGCATCATTGATTTTCCTAGTTAGTTTTTCAATTTAAATGGCTGAAATGCGCCTTAAAAACCATCAATCAAAAAGCTGAACTGTGCCTTTAATAGGGTATATTCTAATGAAACTTACCGCTACACGACACAGAACTGACTCTATCCACAAAACTAGCCAACTGATTAAAGGATCTAAGCGTGAACACATAATCTGCATCGGGGTCTGAAGCAATTTCTTTCAATTCTGACTGAGACACGGATGGTCCTACACCAATACTGAAAATACTGACACCTAAATCTCGCAGTTGATCGGCAGGTTGGAGTGGTTTTATACCATTTGAGTAGCCATCGGTAAGCAATAATAAAACCTTCGGGATACCTGGAGGAAGAGAGAGATGTGAATGAAACCAATCAGCACACAATAAATAGGACACGTGACCTCAACCATCCAATCAAAACTTACCATCATCGTCTCGCATGCCAGCCCTTGTAGTGAAAACGTTCTGTCTGACCGTGTTCAAGGCTTCACCAGTGTACGTCAAAAAACCATGATATTGAATGTCATCCACCGCATTTCTCAACGCATTCTTTGTGAAGTATCTGACGAGATTGAACTCAATATGTGTATCTGTGTCATAAGTGACCACCGAGACATGAGTGCCATCAGCGCCGATGTTAAAGAAGTCTATAACACGCTTGACAAAATCTTTCACTTTTTTGAAATTTTCCGCGCCCACACTTCCCGAGTTATCAAGAACGAATACGAGGTCCACTGACGTTTGACAAACTAGTAATTTGAAGAAAAAATAACTTACAGGGTGTCCACTCTTTGGTGAAGGTGAAATTCAAGGACTTTTCCAGGACTTTCAAGGCCCTTTTTTCAGTAAATTCAAGGACCTAGAACTGGGAAAAATCTTTGAAAATGGCACAGATTTGCCGTAAATAATTCACCTTATTCAGTCATTTTAATCAAAATCACTAAAGTTGGCACAGCTGGAGGTTAAGGAAATTACATTACTTTGGAAAAGTTTCCATTGTATTGTATTTTATTAGAATACTCAGTGGTTACCGAAAATTAAGGAAATTAATTCCATGACTTTCAAGGACTTCTACGGATTTTCAAGGACTTTCCAGTCCTGGAATTATTTTTTTCCAATTCAAGGACTTTCCAGGATTTTCAAGGCCCGTGCATGGACACCCTGAACTTAGTGAAGCAGTAGATAGCAGTGTTAGTGCACGGAGTCTTTCGTCCCTGTGACTGAGATTTGAGTTTCTGCAATATCCGACATATCCAGTTGTCTGATTATAATAGTTGTGAGAAGAATGGTACCAGTTTGACTCTAGCAAGTGATTATATATATTAGTTTCACCCCAGTCTCGTGTGAGAAGAATGGTACCAGTTTGACTCTAGCAAGTGATTATATATATATATATATAATCTGGAGTGACAACTTCAGTCATTCGGCCTATATTCAGTTTTTTGGCTTAAGGAATGACTCTCACTGGACAGTATATAGGTTTAAAACTGTACTTACCATCCGGGATAACAGAAGCCCGGATGTACTTCGAATCTGTATACTCGACCCAGTCAAAGCCAGCTTCAATAGCAAGTCCTGCCAAACGACCAAGTTTCTTCTTGTCTTTATCTTTTGTTTGAAGCCGTACTGAACGACCTAAAATTTAAACACAAGTGAAATTGTATTATATTTTGTATTACAAGTGTTAATTTTTTGTATTACAAGTGTATAAATTTTTTGCATAACAAGTATATATTGTATCATCATTCGCAAGGGATGTGACACAGGATTTCAGCTCATATAGACTACTTGTTGAAACAGGTCGATATAGTAATGTTCTATACGATAAAATAATTTGTCAACATTGCGATTTATAAAACGAGATCGGAAACGAGCAGCACTATTTAATGCAGTGCAATAATACGGGGCGCTTTCCATTAACACGGTCAGAACGGTCAAATTGTTGAATGGAACACAAAACGTTTGGGCTTCGGCAGACCTATCTAACCGGAAAAGTTATAAGATCCATTTTCGCTTGATATTTGAGAAACATAGACCAGATCTTTCCATTGATACAGAGACAAAATTTCGGGTTTGACCGGTCAAGTCAATAGAGAGTTTAAGCTTCGCGTTATACGTCAAACGGCAGGCAAAGAAAAATTTTACGGTATCAGGCAATAAAGAGTAAATGAACTTTCTGTTTTAAAACTGAAATACATAATTACTCTTTCGACGCAAGAGAGAAAATATGAAACGAAAACGTTCAACGAACATTTTGCCAAGAAATTTCAAACTTGCAATTTGCCGTTCCCGGAAACGCGAGGCTTAAACTTCCTATTAAATGGAAAGCACTCCTTGGCGGTTTACTGAAAATTTCCCATTCCATATATAAAAGGCTGCATCATGTATGGCGGCGAATTGAAACAAGAATTATTTCCTCAAGCCATCATCTGTTCATCCGATATCGGACTTAATTAATTTACCCTTAGTCAACAAAAACTAAGAAAATGTCAACAGATGAAATTGCAATCTATACCCTTGGACCAACAATGCATGTCGCAACATGAATGATACAGCCCTTCTCATTTTAAACAATAAAGTCCTGATCAAACGAAGACGAGAGTTGCAGTCACAAATTGTTACAGGGTACACTTTAAAACTTTAGATAAAGGTTTAACGAGTGTTCCAACTGTGTTTCAACTTAAATAGAATACATGATAGTGTTTGGAAAGCATTAAGAACAGCCAAACAAGATCGCGTGACGCCAACTCTCATATATGCACTCTCATTAATTCTCGTTTCATTCGCGCTTCACAGAATGTAGTCAAACTTCTAAATATTTAGAAGTTTCATTTTAAAACCTGTAGCTCTAAAAAAGGAAACATTTCGGGGAACAAGCACAGAAGTCTCAATTATCTTCTAATTGCATAATTAAGACTTTTGTGTTCGTTAAATTAAGGCCAATGCTGGATTCATAATTGTTGGCCTCGTTTGAAGACTATGTTTGGGAAGTGTTGCTTGATGTTGGCTGATCAACAATTTTGGCCATGTTGGACTCGTTTCAACAGCTAGGGCTCTATAAGTCACGTTTAAGAAGTGGAATTGCGTCAAACGGGCATGCTATTGTAAAGCACGCGGGATTAATTATATTACAAAGACACGCATAAAGTTCATCAGTAGAATGCAAATATTCATGGCAATTAGCCTTTCTTACGATGACGGATATCCGCCATTTTTGGGTGGCATCTATAATTCTCGTTAACCAATACAGAGAACTAAAATGTGAAAAGCAATTTTTCAAAATAAACTAACCATTTACAAAGCAAATTTACCATCGTTCGTCCAAAAAAATCATAAAAGTCGCTGTTATGTGGACTTATCTCGCAGACTCACTTCGGCTCAAAAGCCACACAAAAACGGTGGCGTGAGAAAGGTTAATTAACAACCATATTAACTTTTGAGGTTGCCAAACACATCATTCAAAACATGATTCAAATCTGACGAAACAATAAATGTCGGTTTTAGTCAGTCGTCCGCTTTTCGCTCGCATTTCTCGTGTAAAATTAGCAAGAACTCGTATCATAACATATAATTTTGTGTGTAATACTGTACATTACCCCTAATAGTTATGAGCAATATTTTTAATTATGCACATTCAATGCGTAAGATATAATACACCCTTTCGATAATACGTCACACATACTTTTTGGTCTTGGAGCCTGGCTCTCTTTAGTAAATCACGCAAAGTGAATTGGCTCACGATTCATGAGAGCAAGGCTTCCAGGCCAAATGACGTAATTATCTAAAGGGTGTATTACAAGCAAAAAACAATGAACAATATTGTGTTTTTGCCAACCAAAAAATTGTTATTTTTGACAAGGTCGCTTTCAAAAGACGCACTTTCAGATCATAAAATTAATGCATTCCTTTTTATATCGCCTCTCAAAAAGCTACACAAAGACACGTTTTTATCTGATTGATATATGTCAGAAATAGCAAACATATATCGGCTTTTAAGTCGTGCCGAAAAAAGTGAAAAAGCTGTCACATTCGATCTTAGCTACCATTTAGTTTGAACATTAAAAGAAGGAAATGCGTTAATTTCGTTCATTATGATACAAAGGGCTTCCCTCTGCCTTTTTTACGATACTGGGTTTAGTGCTATACATCCGGTTTTTTTGCGCAAATTCATTTTTGTGGTTTAAAATTTTGACGTGAAAAAGTTGTGAAATCGATATAATAAAATTTGCGGACAGCAAATATAATACGTAAACAATTATATACAATGTTATCGACATATCACGAACTACTTATAGGATTAACTTAAGCTGGATTAGCGCTAATTACCCTGGGTCAAAATTTAACCTGCTGTGTTAGTTTATGTATTTCTGCACGTCTGTTTGTTTCAAAACTTCAGGAAAGAAAACTCCTATGGCTATGCTGATCCAGACCAGATCTCTAAAAAAATATTTTCAAATTTATAAACAAGCTGTTCTAGGGTTAAGGTAACTCAGCTTTGAACAACTGGCCTCCTCAATGCAGTAACTGTATAAAATTTTGACGCATGAGGAAACTGTACAAGTCGTTTCGGCGTTGCGCAAAAATGAAATGGATGAACAAAAGGCACGCGGTATTTTTGAGAATCATGCTTACCCATACTGGCCATACAAGGCCATGTAATATATATCGATTTTGATACATTATCGAAGTTTTTATGTAGCAAAATACGTGATAGTATCAACCTATTTGAAAGACATCATTTTACTTCAAAATATTTTTGTTGAAACATTATAACATGACATCATAACATCATAAATTCATAACTTCAAAACATCATCATAACCACCTCATAAAAGCCTCAAAGAAATGACTGAGAATGAAAGATTTCGGCCGAAATGTATAAAACACAAGCCATGCCCACCATTTTTCCTTGAGTGTATTTCAATATGCGTGTGTATTAAAACAAGATTCGGTGTCAAATATTGTGTAATAGATTACAGCGACGTTTACATGTTTTTTTTTCTGCCAGAGGAATTCTATACCGCTTGGCGCGGGGTCAGAAGTAATTGCGTTGAAAGGTCCAGTCAAAATCGCCATGGCTAACATTGTCTTTATAAACAACAGCGCTGGCGGCTAAATAGTGCAGTCGTATTGCACAGTATCATTTTTCCGAAATCGGCCTAAACGTACACATGTTATTCATTTTATTGGCATGTTTATGCACGTATTGCCATGCATGCATTCTTAGGAAGGCTAATTAATAATTAACTAAGATCTATATATATATATATATAAATATATTTTTAATTTGCAATTCGGTCACCCTTCAAAGCTTTTTGTTCCCGACCAGACACAAAGCATCTACATTTTTCACTATCAACAGTGTAGAATTGCCATATGTAACCAAATACAAACATACCGGAAAATAATATTTCCTTGGCGCAACAAATTATTACCGTCGTTATGCACAATATTATGTCCCGGAGGTAATAAGATACTAATGATAAAAATAATACATTAACTATATAGAAATATCTAGCAATCCAACAACAAAGCATTTGAAAACACAAAACTTGCCTCCATGGGGCACATGACTAAACAAAATTTCAGTTTACACAAAAGCGAAATTTTCATCAACCTGGGAGGATATGGGAAATATAATTGCAATATATCGGTCAATAATTGCAAAATAACCCAGTATCTATACAAGCGATAAGCTAGTGTACACATTATAAGATGCTATTAACGTGGTAACGTAATATAGAGTCAATAATGACGATTTGCGCAATCATGCATTGCGTTGTTTGTATAAGATCGTTCCTTCTTGGTGGAAGAATGCAACTATCAGAAAGATACAGAAAACAGTTCCGGCGGTTTCAAGCTGTAGCCGTAGGCCTTCGCTCGATAACTATTTTCAGGTAGTTGCATCTCTTAGGAGCCTTAAATATTTGGAACAAAACAAACAAGATATTTATAAAATGTATAAAGGCGTACCTTCGTAATGCAATGAAGTCGGATCAGACGCCACAACCTGATCTGTCCACGCTTGGATCACACGAACTTTATTATTTCTCCACTCGCTGATAACCAGCGAAGCTAATACATCCAATTTACTTTTTGTCCTCGATGTCATTCGCCTAGCATCTTCATTATTATAATCAACTTGATCGTTGGTATTTCGGATCAAAATCCGTCGAAATCGTCCAGAATCGCGTTGAATTACATCCCGAATTGTGCCACAAGTTTCTGTTTCGTCTTTGTTCGGAAATTTATCTCTCAACGAGAGCTCCCTTGGGCCTGAGGAACTTATTTCGGCAATTAGTAGCAAAACATACCAAATTGCTAGGATCCACCAATCTTGGTATCTCATGATTCAGATGACCCACACGGTCAGATCAATGTGTTTGTAGTGTAAAAGTAGGTCTAAGTTAGAGATTCTTCTTTTTCTCTTTTCGTGTGCGTTTCTCAAGGGTTATCTGCAAGAAATGAAAGATTGATGTTAGACACTATATAGGGTGCATGCTCAGAAGCGGAAACGGAAACAGTGTGTGGGTGATAGGAGGAACAATATGTAAATATAATAAACATCACCGCATATTCAAAGGTACAAAGTTATCCTCATGGAAATGAATGGACATTTGTAGAATATTGCACCACTAAACATGATTAGCAGCGATTTCGATCTTTGAAATAGAAACTTGGTTGTCAAAGCAATCTTTACCAAGGATGGTTTTCACGATACTAAATCTATATATAGGATGTCCTACTCCTATGGGTCAAACCAATCTCTCGAGACTCTTGTCTATGTAAATATATATCAGCTCCAGAGTCTAGAGAAATTAAGTAACGCTTAAAGAGTCGTTCTAAGCATTATTGGTCCAACATCATGATGATGATGCATCATGGGATTTCTGAATATTGTGGAGCCTTTTTAAAACATTTCGCTTGGTAATGTCAGAGAATGTTGACTCAGATTTAGTAATTGGTAATTGTAACCAATGTTTACTCTTTGTAAAGACCACTTTCAGAATACAAGATGTACGTAGAAAAAAGGACAAAAATAGAACAAAAATAGAACAAAAAGCAGTCGGGCATGAAACAAACTATTTGACGTAAAAAGTCTGGCTAACATGCAGTAGTACGGGGGTGGGGGGGAGCCCACTACGGCAAAGTTTATGTGATCACAGTAGGAATTTTGTGTGGGTAAATTCTGAGTTTTGATCGAGATTTGTAAGAAATCAGTTGAGGGAACTGCCCATTTTTTACAAATCCTTCAAAACTTAGAATTTACCTATGCAAAATTCCTGCTGTGAGCATAGGATCTTGATTGTGTAATCAAGCCTAAACACATATTTGTGTTCGTGTGCCCTGATGGGCAAACTTGTAGGAATATATTTTAACAAAACAAATAAAATTGTTAATGCTTTGTCTTCGTAGGGCTCGGGTAAAAACAGGCTTGAAAACCAAAGATATACCGGATAGAAGTTTTGTCTTTTTTTTTAGAATCTTAGAATTTTATAAAATATAAATAGACTTAATTCCCACTCCAATGAACTTTGCTTCACACGTTTCCCAGACAGGGTGTGGGGTGAAAATGATATAAAACTCTTCCTTAAGCTCTTCAGTTCCAAAAAAGGAATGGTTTACAAAAGATATTATGCGATACAAAGAGAGAGGAAGTGAGTTGTAAAAATAAACAATAATTGGCACTGTCAGTTTTAGGCGTGCTCGTCTCATAGACTGTACAATATGAAACTAGATATATTGACAAGCATAAGATTGACAAGGAGTCGAAACCAAAACCACAATATATATTTTGCATGGAGTCTGAACTTATTTCCTGGTTTTTCTGGGAAAAATAATGAAAATTTGCTGGCTGGCACATAAAAACTACTTATCAACAATATATTATATTGCACTCAAGCCAATTCAGGACACCTCTAGACTCCATGCGTGATCTTACGATGTGCAAAAGGCCTCGAACTATAGAAACTGCATTTGCTGAATTTAATCATTGTCTTGTCCTGTGACCCTTATGAAACAGTAGGAGTTTTGAAAGATTTCTAAGATTTCAATGCTCGAGGGAACAGACTCCGCTTTTTGATAGGGTATATATGAAACTGATCTCAGTACAAACTAGATAAACCGTATCAAAAATGAAGCCAATTAATTCTAAAATTACAAGAATCCATGGAAAATTCTTGAAAATTTGATAATACTTTTGAACCACAAAATACCCCTATTTTAAGAGATAAATTTGCCAGCTATATAAATATTTACATAGCCACAAGTGTTTCAGGTAATTACCGACTCTCTTCATTTAGCAGCGCCGGGCAACACTGTTATGTCAATAAAGCTCAAATGTTGCTTCCTCAAATAGACCATTTAGGATGTGAAGCATATATATAACGTAGCTTTGGACACGCGAACAAAGTTAGTTTCAGTCAAAAAACAAACTTTATATCTATTGGATAGCTCTATCAAGTTCAAAATGTTCTTCCCAAAGCGGTCCAGAAACTATAGACGTATATATACTATACATTAATTGTATATAGGGCTTCGATTCTAGCTACGGACGCGGGACGCACGCATGACCTTATGTGAAAAGAATCAGTCAACGCTCTACCGAAAGTCGTGAGTTTTCTCCGGTTTCCTCCCACAGGGAAAGTTGACAGGGTGGGTTGGAATTAGCCCCCTAATTGACCCTTCCACCGTATGCTCCGTGATCAGATATGAGTCATAAGGTGGCTGCCTGAAGCGCCCTTAGAAAGCCTTTGACTCGATCAGGTTGAGCTTCGTTCTTCGTAATTCAGCTTAGCTCTCAGCCGCAAGCAAGGATGACCAGTGCACCCCACTTACTTACTTATTGGCACAGTAAGAGCAATCCTTATAAGGTGTTTGGTAGTGTCACACATACTTGAATCACTCTTCTTATACATGTGATTGAGGAAAATTTTCATAAAAAAAGTTGCATTTTGCAGCAATTGAACCGAAGAGAATTCCTTTGGGTATTCTTGAATCAGAATTTATGTTAAAACAGACATAACAATTGGTACTATTAGACAAATGTTATAACCTTAGTGTCAAAATTCAATTAACTGTGTCAAAATTCAATTAACTGTATGAAAATGTGGAACATTTTTTGGAAAAACAATGTATAGAGATATATATTGAATGACCCAAATAACTGAACCTCTAAGAAGAGTATGCAGTTAAATTAAAAAGTGATAGACCTATATGCAAGGGAACTTTGAACTATTATAGTTTGTGTACAGCAATGAAGAAATTTTTTGTTTCTGGAAAGATCTATAGAAACTGTGTTGTAGCTTTTTCATGTTTTATCTGGTTTAACACCGCATAATTTGCATTAGCTGTCTGAAAAAGAGGAATTGTGGCAGAGGAATTCTAAGTATACAATATACGCGGAGGTACGCATTGTGATTTCCAATTGTTATTCAAATAAGATTACCCATAATTGCTTTTGTACTTTCGATAGTCTTGCCGTATTTAGAAATGAGTGGTTGCGATTTTTTTGTAATTTTAAAAGGTGCGCCCGGTCATGGTTAATTTCTCTGTGTAATTATATGTTTGTCACGAAATCCATAGAAATATCTAACACAAGTTTTAAATGTATTTTGGGTGCTGGTCGCATAGTGGTTAATGGATCTAAACTCGAACGATCTATGCCAGCGTGGGTATTGACAATAACACCAGAAAGCTGAGGATTGAGGTTCTCAACTACACACGTAAAAACGCACAAGTTGTTACAGGTCTGCAAGCAAGTTGTTACAAATCTGTCATCACAAGGTGTCGACAAGTTGTGTTCGCACTGCTTATTCCCAGTTGTTGTAACAAGTTTGAAACAAGCTGTTAACAACTTGTAACAAGCTTGATCGCATTATCATGCAGACTTGTAGCAAAGTTGTTCTAACAAGTCCGATACAGTCATGATATGACAAGAATGTTAGAAGGTTGACGACACAAGGTCGTAACAATATTGTATATCATGACTGTATCGGACTTGTTGGAACAACTTTGCGACAAGTCTGATATCAACAAGGCTGTTATAAGTTGTTAACAGTTTGTTCCAAACTTGTTGACAACTTGGGACAAGCAGTGCGAAGAGCGAAGGGCCTATGCTCGAAACGTCGAAGTTTTGCTAGTTTTCAGGTACAAGGAAACAAAAATCTCACATCTTGTAGCAAGTCTGTCAACAAGTTGTGTTCGCACTGTTTGTCCCAAATTGTCAACAAATTTGGAACACACTGTTAACAACTTGTAACAGACTTGTTGATATTATCAGACTTGTAGTGTCCTATTCAACCGCGCTTGCTACCTCCTCTCTTCCCCGTCTATCCGATCGTCGTGATACTCTTTGTAAGAAGGTTTTGGATAAAATAACAATACCATCATCACGCCTTAACCGCATTTTACCTCCGACCCGGATTGAGTCGCATGGCAGAGAACTGCGCCACTCTAGTAATCTTAGCCTATTTAAGTGTAGGACGGACAGATTTAAGAACAGTTTCTTCCCAGCTATGTGCTCACGTACTATGAACAAGTCATGACCGTTGTCAATTAGGTTTACAATCTAAATTTCCATTTTTATATATCTCCAATTCCTAGTTTTAAAAAGTAACAGTAGTCTTCATAATTTTATGCTTGTAAAAATACTATAATTCACTATTACTTGTATTAGTGCGATTGTATTTTAAATATACCGTCTATTATTGTCTATTATTATTATTGTAGTGCAAGATTGTTCCAACATGTCCGATATACAGTCATGATATAACAATATTGTTTCAACCTTGTGCCGTCAACCTTTTTTCGTTCTTGTTATATCATGATTGTATATCAGATTTGTTAGAACAATCTTGTAACAAGTCTGATAATTCCACCAAGCTTGTTTACAAGTTGTTCCAAACTTGTTACAACAACTGGAAACAAGCAGTGCGAACACAACTTGTCGACAGCTTGTGAACAGATTTGTAACAACTTGTTTGCAACTTGTGCCTTTTTATGTGTGTATCGTGCATGGTCGCGCACAACCAAAAGGAAACCACGCTTCGTGCACGTGACTTGCATGTGTTTCTCATCCACTCAATGAGCAAGTTCATTCATTTCCATCCTCAAAGAATTGAATCCGAAAACCCGACCGCGTGTGAACATACCAAAAATCGAAAGGCACTTGTCTCTACTACACCCTCAACATTTTACTCATTCTTGCATACAGTGCACATGTTCCCTAATTTACATCCGCCAACTAATAAAGGAAATTGAATCTGAAATTTCTACATAACGTGTGAATTGGCAAAAAAAACACGAAAGCCACATCTTCCGTTTAAGCTTTTTCCCACGGCCCACAGACATTTTGAAACTGAAATACGTTGCGATTCGTGGCATATAAAAAATGCTCTGAAACAAGCATGCTTTGTATCATGCTGGCTTTGTATCAATAATTACGACATCGATGATTAGGGGAGTACCCGATCGGATGACAGTTGATTACAGAAAGAAGAGGGGATTATTGGCGAAGATTATGTCATCAATAAAGGAGAACAAATTCAGAATCATTCTCAGAGATATGAGAAACTAGTTCCATATTATTCTCACTCTGCAAAGTACAACGAAATTCGAATCCCACGCTCGAGACAACAGATGATGTAGTGTTAGTAAATGGCTAAGTGGTTCAAGCCATATAGTCACTGATGTTCAAGCTTAGTTAAAAAGGTCATGCAAGGACATATATAAAGAATCCTCCTTATTCTTTGGCTTCTTATTAAGAAAGAGTATAGAATGAAGGATAGAGGAATTTAACTGAAAGTCCAAAATTTAATGACGCATTTTTGAATGGCCTCTTAACTCTCTCGTTCAAGCTATATCGTTAGCAAACAGCATGGATTTTGTTAAAAAGTTCCCATCTTTTCAAAAGTCACGAGAAGGAAACTCTCAACTTTCAAGAGTATATCGACTGCGCAATATGGAATGCCTCTCTTTATAAGTTATAGGATGATATTTGAGCTGTCGACATTCACACCCTAAATAGACTTATTTATATTGAGTATTGTAATTTCTGTGTGATAAACAATGAAGGATTGAACCTCAGCAAAAAGGACTGTTCGACAATTCATCCACGAGGTTGGTTGTGCTCCTATTTTAACGAACCACATAGAAAGAAATTACAAATTCCGAAAAAAAACTCACATTGTGATACAACCATATATATACAGTTTCAAGACTTTGTCGGCTTGTCGCGTTATTAAAGACCAATAATAAGGCGTAACATTTATTAAAAAGACGTTTCGGAGTTTACTCCATCAGCAAGTTAAAAACTACTTCATATATTGTCTAAAAACATCTTGCGTTAAACTTTCCACCCGCGTCTCGTAATAAAAAGTCTGAGAGGCTAAGAAAAAATTTGTTATTAAATATTTTGGACAAGATTACACATTGAAAGACTCTCTCGTCTTGTATAGTCTTTGCTTGTCAAAAGTCTTTTTTGTTGTCAAAAATTTTTTTCACAATTTAAAATTACTGTCGCTACCGAATCCTCAACTTTTGAGACGCCATGCATCTTTTTATCTTTATTTTTTCGAGCCTAATGGGCATTCTTGCTCTTTACACCAGACTATACCAATATCATTGGCTTATATATTGTGATACACATTGGGGTTCGCTTTCTATGTAAACACTGTAATTTAACATCCTCTAAACATTATTTTCTATTACGAGAAGAAACATGTAGTTGTCTTTTCCAGATCACAATGGACCGTTTTGCACTGTATATCAAATTACCAAGTCCAGTGTTGTATAGCGATACAATTAAATGACGCTGGTTTGTTTTCAATCCACTTTATAAGAGGTTTATAATATTTCTATTACGAGCAAAACAGCGCATGTTTTCGAATGCAATTGACAATTTTACTGTATATATATTATAGTCATACAAATTACGTTTTTGGCACAAAAACTCTATATACTTAGAGTATAATTTATACCCCTTATAAACAAGCCATTACCCCAGTTTTAACAATGTTCAAAGATAACTTACGGTTTTGCTGAAAGTAATATTATATACCAATCCAAATATGCCTTTCGTCTCTGGAATATATAAGCAAAAAGAAAAACGATCAACACAGAATTAATTCTCTAAACACCCTTGACTTTTGTCGTTTTTCTCTCGAGTTAACTGCGAAATAGTTCAATTTAAGCTTGGGGAAATCTCATACCTTAAATGCTATGTCGTTTCAGCAGTTAAAAGTGTTTTAATGACGCTGGAATGGCCAAGAGCCATCATATATAAACTGCTAATTTACACAAAGATCCTCACAATTTGCAAAACAGTTTAACGTATAGGTATATTATAAGACTCTCAAAAATATTGCACTTCAATCAAAAACGGTTTCTATGACTATGTGAACGGATTTGTTCGAGAACTTTCAATTCCGATCTCAAAGAAAAGTGGAAGGTTTCCGCCATTGGCAATCAACCAATCTTAATTGGTCAGGCGGCGTGTAGGAAGCCACAACCTCTCCAGGAAACCAAGAGCCTGAGAACCGACGTCCACTTTGGTGGTTTCACGGGCTCAACCCTTCCTCCCACAAACCATGGAGGAATAATATGATGTTTGTGATGTTACTCTGAGTGTATATCCACACTCTGAGCTACGCGGTCAGGTCGGTATGTATAGTATTGTTAACTTCCTTTAAGCTACGGTTACTCGGGCGGGCAACGCAATGGGTCAACTTTGATCGCGTTGCCGGCGCAAGAAAAATTGCAATTCGTGTAATGATTTTCTACTCTGATGAGACAAGTGCAAAGCCAGAGTTTTACAAAATACAA
Source organism: Paramuricea clavata (assembly GCA_902702795.2). Lineage (NCBI taxonomy): Eukaryota > Metazoa > Cnidaria > Anthozoa > Malacalcyonacea > Plexauridae > Paramuricea > Paramuricea clavata. The sequence goes on from CACRXK020002183.1 coordinate 38,574, forward strand.
ATTCATGATTTCAGTTGACAAGATTTACCGCTCGTAATTCTAGACACAAGTTTAATAGTTTGTTTACTGTGTGATGCGATCCAAATATATTTTTCACATGCCAGTCCATTTGTCAAGTAAAGCGATTTTTATTGGCTGGCTGACGAAATGCAATCAGTTGTAATTTAATATTTTCAGGCAATCGTTGCCGAAAGTTAAATCATTTTAACTTTCGGTAATGAATAAATTTGTTCATAAATTTGAGTATGAACAAATTTAAGTACTTGGGCTAGTATTCCAAAGGTCGTAGGTTCGATTCCCACCGTGGCCAGGCATATTTTGCAAGCTTGCCCGGTGTGGACATACACTCAGAATAACATCACAAACATGTTCACCTGAGTACATAACACCAATACAGAAAAAAAAATTTTTTGTCTGTTTCTGCGGCACGATGTATATCGAGATTCCTAAAACACAGAAAGAAGGTTTATGAAATATTTTCTAAAACGGAGCAAGGCGGACAAAGTGATACAATAGGGTACAGTTATGTATGGTAGAGTATTGTAGGGGATGGTGGTTTGGTATTGCAGTGGTACTGCATGGTGAGAGGGGGGACACGCGAGTGAATTAAGCCAATTGCGGATTTACGGTCAGATTATTTTAACGATATACAGGGTGTATCAAAATAAACGCAATTCATCTTTTGTGCTTAATAACTTTCGAAATACTATTTCTAGTTAAACGCTTTTAGGCTTACTTCAAAGCCTGTTCTTTTCTCTTTCAAACAAACTATTATCCTTGTCTCCAATGCTAGTAATAATTGCACAGGAAAAGATTTAGTAAACCTATCATTTTTAGTTGCTGTTTAATTATGCAAGTTTACTATGTTATTGTTTAGTCGGTTTAAATGTTAGAATTTTCTTCTTTAAACTTCAATGTTGTCGTCACTACATCTGGAAAACCACGTAAGAACAAATTAAAAGTATTTTAAAAGAGATCAGGTTGTTTGAAAATCCTAAACGAATGCTAAAATTCGTCAAAACATTCTGGTGTCTGAGCCAGAGTGTCATCGAATTGCGATGTAATGTAAACAGAAATTATAGCAAGTTGATGTCAGTCAGCTTAGATGGTCCAAGCCAAAATTATATCGCATTTGAAGTTTAAAACTGAGTTAAAAATAGTGGAAGAAAAGCCGTAATTATACTTATTGTTACAATCCATTTAATAAAATGCAACATTTTTTGGTTTTAATGAAAAAATCAGTTATTTTCATGAGAACGATTTGTTATTCCATCTCAATTTTTTTAATCTCCAATCGCAATAACGTAAAGTATTATTAGCCGCGAACCAATGAGTCAAATTTAAGAAACAAACCACTGTTAGAAAGCTGAATGGCTACGCTTTAAAATGAATGTAAACTTTAACGTTTTCGTCTATTATTTGTTTAGCAATTTACATTTCAGTCGAGGATTGCGCTTTTTTTGATACACCCTCATGTATATATGAATCACCTTTTTTCTTTAACTCGGCGAAAAAGGGGGGCATGGCCCGCCTACCCCCCCCCCCGTCCCAGCTCTTTGGTTCTGGATAAAACTCAACTTTCCTCACAGGAAGACGTACGCCCATATTCTAAAAGCTCACTCACACTCACACTCAAAGAGTGGAGGTTCAATCTGAGCTTCCCTTGAGTGTCAGTGCTGTTTTTGAATAGCTGGAGGGTGAGTAGTCACGTAGTAAGAAGGTACGAAACTAACCCTCCAGCTATTCAAAAACAGCACTGACACTCAAGGGAAGCTCAGATTAAACCTCCACTCTTTGGGTGTGAGTGAGCTTTTAGAATACGGCCGATAATCTAATGAGAAACCACGTTCAACATTAAGAACACTCGATTAAAGCAAAGCAAAACAAAGATTTTTTCACCCAAAAAACCCCAAAAATGCACACGTTTAGTGGCCTTGAGAGCGCTCTGAGACACATCATTTAAAGAACTCTTTAAAATTCAAGTTTGGCTGTAGTCTATATTAAAGGCCAAGTTTAAACGTTATTTCAATTAATTCTATTCTAGAAAACGCGTTCCGTTACGGCTAATGGAGATCAACGAGTTAAGGATACCATGCATATAGTTAATCAAAAGGTTCATCATCCGTTTCTTCGCTGTAAATACGAAATAATTGGCCGGATTACATATTTAAGTTGTTTTTTAAGGCCCATTATCAATAATATGCAGCAATGTTGAAATATTTGATTTAGGTAATTATTGCTCAAATCGTTTGCATAAAATCATAAAACTATTAGAAAGTTAAAAATCTGTGCTTTAAAATATCGGGAAATAAAAAAGTACAAAACATTATTTGAAAGTTGGACGGATGGTGTATGGTTTGGTCTAACATTGCTGGGTCCGTTTCAACGGGCCTTTGAGAAAATAAGCCAAATTATTTAATTTGAGTTACTTACCCCCCCCCCCCTCCCTCCCCTCCTCTCAACAATCCCGTTCAAAATACCCAGAGAAAACCCCACGACTTTCGATAGAGCGTTGAACGATTCTTTTCACACGAGATCAAGTGTAATGAGTTGGCGCAGCGAGAATCGAAACTAAGATCTCCAAGGTAAAAGTCCTTGCTCTACCGACATGCAATGAGGCCCGTAAACTGTCGACTTTATTCTTATATATGACCAAACAAGGAACTCCAAATATAAATTATTACGCAGTGTTAAAAATTTTAACTTCTTTTTAAATTATCCTCTTTGTAAATGGTTTTCAGCAAAACAATGTTTGCTATGTCTTTGAAGTTCAATGTTTAGTGCTGGTTGCTTCCTGTTGATATGGCCGTTCCTACAACGCTCGATAAATGCTACAGCACGCGACTGTACAGTAAGTATCTCAAGAATTGGGAACGTCCAGATAAACTGAAGAGTCGATACAAGTGATGGGAGGAATTGGTTGACTTTTGCAAGACATAGTGGGTGTTGTTGCTTGACTTAAAGCCCGCAGAAAGATAGTAGCTGTTTCACATAGTTGAGACACAAACCACGGCAGCTTATTGTAGAAAACTACCTACACTGGACCACTACTTTTGAGATATCTTTTTCAGATAGTTCAGACACAAACCACAGCAGCTTATATTGTAAATACTATCTGCACTGGACCAACAACACATTTGAGATATATTTTTCAGGCAGTTCAGACAAACAAGGCAACTGATAGTAGAATACTATCTACAGTATACTAGACCATTACGTTTGCGATTTTTTTATTTTCAGGTAGTTCAAACACAAAACACAGCACCTTATCGACACTGTACAATTACTACCTATACTGCACCGCTACGTTTGAGAGATCTTTTTTAGGTAATTCACACACAAACAAGGCAGCTTATTGTAGAATACTAACTACACTCATGAACGAAATAGACAAAACAGGAACTACAGAGGAATAACAATATCATAATATGGGATGGGTGTATGTAGTATATCCAAAATTGAAGCACAAAGGTTAAGACCCAGGAAACCGAACCCAGACACTATTAAGAAGTCTATATATCTTTGAATCTGAAGTTTCCAGATATCCGTCAGACAAACAAAAGTAATGAACAAAAAGCTTTATAAAACATATATATGTCTACAATTACAAATTTGGTATATTCTCACTGTAAATTCCAAGGATTTGAAACAACTCCAAAACTGATATTCTGTCACCGTGTTTGGTAACACTTTTGGAATTGGTTCAACTCTCTGAAATTTACAGTGAAAACCAGTTCATTTGCGTATTCATAACCATATATAGTCATAATTACATAATAGTATAACATTTTGTCAATGGTGATATAATAGTATAACATTGTTAATGAGTTCACATAACTTGTTTTGTCCATGACCCTAAATTGAATACTGCATAGTTTGTGTCCAGAAAAGCATCCATCTTTCCTTGTGTGAATATTGGTGGGTTAAGCAACTGCTGTAGGCTAGCAGATGGTGCCAGTGAATGTCGGAAATGCGACACTTACAGAAACAAGTAAATGAACTAAAGCCTCTGTGAAACTAGGATGAAGGTTGATGAGAGTTTTACCACCAATTCTCGTCGAATTTGAGCTCAAATTTTGATGAGAGTTGACGAGAGTTTGTCTCGTTTGACTGACAATGTCTTGAATCCACTCCAATTTAAGTGTTATTCGGTCAGAAAAAATGGTGAAAGAATAACATTGAGTTGAACCAACTCCTTTAAATTTACAGTGTGGCAACTCAACTCCGGGACATGGAGTTGAAAAAATTCTCATGCAAACTCTCGCTTCTAGTCTCATGCAAACTCTCATGCAAATTCTCATGCAAACTCTCTCATGCAAATTCTCATGCAAATTTTCATGCAAACTCTCGCTTCTAGTCTCATGCAAACTCTCGCTCTAGATGAGAGCATCTAGTCTCACGCAAATCACGTTCTCGTTTGATCGGGGCATGAGAGTTGAGAAAACTCTCACCCGAACTCTCGCTTCTCAACTCTCATCAACTCTCGTGCAATTTCTCGTTTGACCAGGGCATGAGAGTTGAAACGCAAACTCTCGCTTCTCAACCTTTAGTCCCTCATCAAATCTCATTCTCATTTGAGCAGGGCATACATCTTTATTTATTTGCTTCAAAATATATAATAAAAAACATTGTCTGACTCTGATAACCGCAGGTTGCTGTACAATAGTGCTTAGTGATACCCAGTCCCATCTGAAGGCAGATCAACAGAACATACTAACAGTTTAACTAATAAAAGAATTTAAACATAGACCTGCTCACAACTTTCCCTAAGGACACTCAGTACCTCATGTTACCTTGTGTTTCAGGTTTCTAATTAAATTCCACCTTACTGCAGGTTCAATCACTGCCTGAGTCTCCTTCTTCCTCTTCAACCACTTCCTTGAATTTCGCAGTCCACGCCTGCACCTCTGTGCCATACACCTGGAAAATGTTTAACATTGATATCAGGTTTACACAAGAATGGGATGATGCATGGGGGTGTGCACACCTCCTAGCCTTGCAAACGGGGGAGAATGGGGGAGGGGGGGGGCATCCCAATTTTTCTTATCAAAAATTTTTAAATTTTTTAATTTTATGTGAAAAGTTTTATTTACAAAAACAAAATAGGGACAAAATGAGATAAACTAGTGACAAATGACATGCTTGTGAATGGATGACTATAGATGAAATTTTGATCTAGACAAGAAGAACGGAAACCATTACCATAACTGGAAACAGCATCTTAATATGGGTGAAATTGCAAAGTTTGGTTGGAATTGTTGTAAAATAAGGAAAATATAGCCCTGTGAAGTTTGCAAATTTTGTGTATATTTGCATTACGCGGGGGAAAAATAACATTATTTAGCCCAAAGTGGTTATTTTTACCGCAAGTAATACAAATATATACAAAATTTGCGAACTTCACAGGGCTATATTTTCGTCATTTCACAACATTTAGCAACCAATCTTTGCAGTTCTACTCATTCTAAGACGCTCTCTCTAGCTGTGGTGTTGGAGTTCGTTCTTCTTGCCTTGATCGAAATTTAGTCTAATACTGGAATCACCCATTGTTGACAGTTTCAGTTCGACCAACATTCTCACCTGAGCAACAAACTCTAGTGCTTGTCTTTTGGTTATTTCCTGTTGTGCTCTCACGCCCCATCTGTATTCATAAGTTGCTGTGTCACCTGTCACAACCTTTTTACGATCTAAATACCTGCAAATTACCAAATTTCAAAGGTTTTATTGAGTCACATATACTGTAGCAAATCGGATGCATGTAGAGTTACGTTGTGCAGGCTATCACTCACATTTGTTTCACATATTCCACTGTAATCAATTTATCCACATCACCGAATATATCATGGACCTCTCTATAAATGTACAAGACAATCTCAAATTGCAAAATGCTTTTGGAAATTTTAAACAATAAGTGGCATTCCAGTACATAAGACAACAAAAATTTCCCGCAGGATCTATGAAAATTCTCTGTGAGGATATTTTGTTAAAGATTTTCTGCCAAGTACCAGTATGCTCAAGCAGATTTTGGTGATAATTTTGCCACTAAATTTTACCAAACATTCTTAAACAATTTCATTCAGTCAAGTGATAAAAATCCTTGCAATCATATCATATATTTGGCGAAGAAATATTTACCCCTTAATCACTCCAAGTCTTTTTAATGTGTCCCATAGCATTCCTAAAATAAAACAAAATTCAACAAATTTGTATCAGGATGAAGAGAGTGAATGAAAATATTAATACATAATTCAGTACCCTCAGGCAAAACATTGTCTTTCATAAATATTATTGCCAAAATAACCAACAAAAGGCCCAGCCTGGGTTGGTCATCTGGATTACTGCAAACAACTTCTTTTGCCTCTTCTTGCATCTTGTTGAGAAGAATATAAAATTTTTGTTTATTTTGTTCTGCTTCAACAAGTTCATAACCAAATGTCTACAATGAAAAACAGTCATCAGTAATTAATGATTGTGACAAAATCATGAAATAAAATGGGTTATTCCAGAAAAAATCTATACATAACTTTTACACACACACACACACACACACACACACACACTACCGGAATTGGTTCGTTCATCGGAGCGTCCTGTTGCCATTATTCCCATATAAGTATGTATTAGCTAGTTGATGTCTAGTTCTCTTTTTTTTGGGAGGAATGAGGGTGCTACAAAGCTTTAGGGGTATGCCACAGAATAGCCTAGTGCCCAGATGGTTATGATGTTTAGAGGCTCTTTTATCATATATTTTATACACTAGAGATATTTTTATCATATATACTATTCCTCACCTTTTTCATTTTCTTCTGAGCCTCGGTAAATACTGAAGCAAATGATCTGGTATGTTCCTTGAGGACATTTTTATTGAGATCTACAATCACAGAAAGAACAAGTTAGAATCATTTCTTAATTAAACAACCAAAGTGTACTAACGAGGCCCAGTCTGATAGACAACATTGCCTTGAAATAGTAACATATAGAATATGAAATAGCAACATTGGACACAATTCTGTCTAAATTGTGACAGAGACATGGCAAAGAAGGAAAAGAATGACAAAATT